>VZRM01015739.1:329843-384914 GCA_013397955.1 Grantiella picta
GGCATATTATTCTACTGTAACAGATGTTTCTTAATAAGTGTTTGTCAGTTGATGAATTAAAACAAAATTAATTGACTGACTTCTGCGTAATCATAATTCACTAATTTTTTTTGTTAAAGTCTCTTATTTGAGAGAAACACAAAATGCTCAGAAAAAATGGGAAGTTTTTTATTACCGATTCAAAGTTTATTTCAACTTTGATCTAGGTTAACTCCTTTCTAGCAGTCAAATTTCTACTATGGTTTTGTTGGTTTGTTGGTTTTTTGAGGATTTTTTGAGAAGAAAAAGAGGTGTACGTATGTACTTTTAGGGAATGAAGATATTATCATATACTAAGTGTCATATTTGATAATTCTTCACTAGTGGTTCTTCTTATTTTTAGAGCAAAATTGTAGACATGGTTTGTAAAGAAGGATAGACTTGCTAATGAAACATTTAAATTTAAGGTGTGCCAGAGTTTTCCAGTCTAGGTTTGAATCTTCATTTGTCCATGATGGTGTTTTTTAATCACTTCTGCTTTTCCCCTTTTTCTTCCTGCCATTCCTGCTTTGTTCACGTGTGTGCATGCTTAACTTATAAAAGCAGCTTTTTAAAAATAATTGTTCCATGTAAATGCATGATATGGATCTGAAGAGCCTCTTTTTTCCACCCAGGTGTCTCACGTGCTAGCATGAACTACTCCGAAATGTATTTACTGGTTATATGCAAGTCTGCGAGAAATACTTGTTAGGTAACATAGTAACTACGGTTTTGGGCAGTAGGATTTGTTACTGGTGTTTGACAGGTGATACATCGTATCACAGTATTGTCTTCTTACTTCCATCTTCATAAATGTTGCAGTCATGTAGTTAGAAATTATGTGTTTATCTGATGATGCCACTGCTGGGACTAAGGATCTTTGTGCTCTCTACATTGTTGTTGCCAAGACCATGTATATCCTTTCCAAAGAATCTTTTCAGACCTGTGTGACTTTAACTAACCTCTACCTGGCACTGTTTTTGCCTCTGTCCTTGAAAGGTACACTAAGGTTAGAGAGGTTAATAAGCTGCGGAAAGAGTGGCAGGAAATAATATGTATGCTGCAGATAGGGAGCAGACAATTTCAGCAGAGTGGGGAATGTAGAGGCAGACTGAAGCCTTTGCCCTCTGTGGACAGAAGAGGGAAACATTCTAGTTATCTGACTGTGAAGCAGCAGTTCTGTACATCTCCCATAAAACCAGCCATACCCTGGCATGTCCTCTACGAAGGCCTGTTCCTACACATGCCTCCGTTTAGCCCTCTGGCTAACAGTTTTAGTCTGTTGATGAAAGACAGACCAACTAGGTGAAAGAGTCTTGATGTACTTTTGCAGCCACCATCTATGGTTTTATAGTTCAAGAAGAGCTGTTTAGATTTGTTCAGCCTTTTTCTCAATAAGATGGAAATTTATAGTACAAAAGTCCAGTAAGTAACAGAATTATATATATATATTCCTTTTTGCTTTTGAGAAATTTTAAAATTCATGTAAACATGCTATGGCCAGCATAGGAGAGAGTGTGTTTTGCCATGGAGGACAACTTGTGGCCAGTGCAAAGGCTCAGACCGAAGAAGGAGGCTTTGAGAGCATTCAGACTCAGTGTTCTGGTGACATAGAAAATAAAGAGTCCAATTGGCCTTAGCAGGTGTCTGGCTACCATGTGTCACATATGGTTCTAATAAGACTGCCTTTTGCCAAGACTGGAAGGAAAATAGTTCCATATATGCAGCATCACAGGCAAATGGCACCAAAGGCAATGTTGTGATTAGTGTTGCTTAGACCCACTGTTGGGAGCTAGTATTTCCAAGTGTGAAATAGTAGCTTTTGTATTCAATTATCCACGTTGTTCTGATCTTTTCCATGAACGCATAAGCAGGTCTATGGGAGTTATCATCGGTTGGAAAAATAATAACGGGAAATTCAGCTTTGCCAGATCCTTGGTGAACGGTTCACTTCTGTTCTTGGTGAAATGCAGGTTGAAAAGTCAAAAATGTACTTGGCTATTCCTTGGAACTTCAAATTGTGTCTCCTCAATTAATACTGACTTTTAAACAAGGAAGGCATGATAAAGCACAGTAGATAGACACAATTTGATGCTCATTTTCATCTCATTGTTTTTCATTTGGCTTTGTTGTGCACTAGTCTTGCTAGGGAACCTCACAAAAAATGTAAGTATGATCTGTAGGAGCAAAATCTATCTTTAATACACTTTAAACAGGGAAATCTTATTAATGATTTTGGATTGTATTTTATCAATGCCAGTTTTCATAGAAACTGCTTTATGAGCAAATCCAGCACTCCTCTTTGTATATAACCTGTCAAAAGAATCAAAATTATTGTTTCTCATGTACATTGATTAAAACATTTTTTGTGTAGCATAGTGAGTCATTATTTCTAAAAGTGCCATAGAACAGAAACTGGTGGTCAAGTGGTTCATGGCAGTTTCACTTTTTAAAAGCAGAGACTGGAATAAAAGTGTTGGTAAGATTGCTCCCAGACATCTGCTTTCATCTCTAATTGTTCTGCATCCTTAATAACAGTTGTTAATATAATTATGGGTGTCTGATTTTTAAATTTTTTTAAAGTATTTGAGTCTGATGGAACTACTTCGTGTTTTTCAAAAGCACAATTAATGCTGGAAAACTGGCAGCCAAGTCTTGTATTGTGTTGAGGTATATTCCTCTTGAGTTCTTCCTCCAGAAACCAGAGGTGCAGCTTCAGGTAATGAGGCCAAGCCTTTATGCTTATTCTCTGGTGATCAGACCTCATTTGTAAGGATACTTGTGTTTTTTCAGATAGACTTGTGTTGTTTCTGCCTGAATTAAGGAACAGCCCTGATTGATAGATGTCTATATGGTGGTATTGAGCATATGAATTATTGGTAGATGCTGTATTTATCTTTTTTATTGAATTTGGTATTGAACAATTGGTAGACCTGGCACTTAAGTGGCTTTTCACTCTTTTCTGCATCCTGAGCAAATCATAAATTGGGATTTTTTTCTTTTCCTTTTCGCCTGTTACTTTGGGAAGCTAAAGAAAAAAAAAGTGACTCAAGACTGTATGCTTCCTTTTCTATATGAATTGTGATCCTATTTTTGTCTTGCTTTGGGTTAGAAGATTAGGTAGGCTAGAACTAGGAGATAAGAAAATATTTTCTCCTAAAGGATACAAACAGGTTGAAGAGTGAGAAACACACACTCATGCTCCCATCCAAAGTAGAGGTGAATGAGTGTCTTTTGACTAACTTTTTTTTTTTTTTTCCCAGAAATGTGTCTGTCAAAGATTTCTGTTCTGTGCTAGATTTTCTGTGCCTATGTTCAGATAAATAGTTGTTGGTCATCCTACTGAAACGCGCATGAAAACTGCATGATGAGAATCTTGTGGAGTTGAGTGAAGATACATATGAGAGGGCTTTTGCTTTTTGAAGTGGATATATGAAACGGAAACTCTTGAGAAGACAAGAGAGCTAAATGGCTTGTGTTCCTGTTCTAGTGTTAACTTAGTAAAAAATATCTTGTTATAGTGTCTCTTGTTTCAGAACACAGAGAATTCTTCTGTGTTTTTTTTTTCTATGGAACTTGATAGCAGTCTGGTTTTGATTAGACAGGGAATACAGACAGTTAATAATAGATGGTATTTAGAGCAGAGAATTTACATACTTGCTAATGACGTCTGCGGTGTCACAGTGATCTTGCTGATGTCCGAGTGGTAAGGCAGTGTGAAACTTGATCTTGTTATTATGAGAAATGTCTATTCAGTTGAGGACAAAAACCTGACTTTCTTGTCCTTAACAGTGTTGGAGAGGTTTTTCTTTGGTATTAACTCCAAAATTTCATTTGCGTTTTTAATAAAGACATTGCAACACAGACGTATGAAACTACTCATAGGTAATTGTGTTACAAGAGATAGGTATGGAATAGAACACAGTAAGTATTTCTGCAATTAATTACCTTGATTTATAAAATTAGATTCATATTTTAAGGAAGTCCTAAACAATTGGGTTCATTTCTCTTTTGCTATCTGACATCCACCTTTCAGCTGTGCCTGCAGATGTGTTTCATCCTAGAAATGCCTGGAGAAGCACGTGATGCAAGTGTGCCCATCCTTATGCATGTTTTACACAGTTGATGTGCAGCACTGTAGCTCTGCCTCCATTATGCCGTGTTCAACTCTGACCTCATGAGAGCAGAATTATCCTTCTCCTTGAATAACCTGAGGAAGTTAAATCTCAGTCTGGTTCATACCTATTCATGTTGATAAGCTGACCTTCTCTGTCATGCAGGGTTTCACATCTCCACACTGTCATTAATGCTTTGCTGCTCTCCATATTTGGTATAAATACATCTGCTGGCTGTAGATTTGCTGTACAAAAGATGTACAAAATCCTGCACTTCAGAATCAGCTGCTTTTCCTTCAGATTTCAGCCCTAAGTTCAAGCTATGTACTGAGTATATGGAATTATACAAATACCAAATGGATACGTTATGACCGTCTTTAACATTTATTATAACAATTGTTAAGCAGCTTTCTGCCACTATATGATCAAGGTAGATGTAGTTCATTTTCTGCCTCTTTTGATAGTTTGGAGTCTCAATATTTTGCTGTCCATTTGCATGGTAAAAATGGTATATGTTCTTCGAAGTAGATTAAATTATAACATTATTTTGAGGCAATGTTTTGGGGGATGTGTCATCTCACACGAGCAGTGCTGTGTGCCACGTACCACTGGGGAATGGCTGTAGAGCTATGGGCGGCATTTTGCTTCTGAGTAACCAGACTGTACGGACAGCACTTAAAACCTCAGTCTGAGCACTATTGCTAATTTTTCCAGTATGGATACCATTCTAATCTGCTATGGAGGGGACAGCAGGAGAATTTACAGTGGAGCAGTATTTTCTTCAGTCCAAGTGTGAAGTAATTGAACTGTGTACAGTATGAAAGCAAGCTCATCAGATAAAACACTCCAGAATCCGATTACACATGCAAAAAAAGTTTGTTCAGGCTGGTGTGGCATAGAAAAGATGTCTACTAGAATGATGGGACATGTCTTCTGAAAGAAAACTTCCTAGACTTTAGTCCTAGCAAAATGTTGTTTGAGATGATTGCTTCTCTAGGACATGATAGGTCAAGGAAAGTAAGTGATTAGGAGGAGACCTCTGACCTGCAGCATGCTTAGCAATGCCCTTCTGAATATTGGTACATTCCATCTACCCTCTTGTAGTCATCTCTGCTTGAAGCATGTTGCTGGTATGTATTTGGATAACGCCTAGATAAATCTCTTCATCCTGCTGCATCTTCTCTGCTTTTAAAACCTGCCAAAGTCTGTCATCTTTATTTGGGATCCTTAAATATTTGGAGTCTCTCCCTTTGACTTTGTTTCTGTAAAAGTAACCCATCCCTTTTCCTGAATTGACTCATATCAGGGACTAAGAATAGCTTAAATAACACTATCTTTTAGCATTAGGACCATTCACTCTGCTTTGGTTCCCTTGTCAAATCCTGTCTGCCAACAGCTTTTCAGTAAATCCAACAGAACCAAAAGATGCAGAATGTCATAGTATTTGTGATGGATATTTTCTCATGCCTTGCATCAAGCATGGTTGTGGACATTAGCAATTGGGGAGAATTGGACATTGGGGAGAAATTACTCCCCAGCTCTGTCGGTTGATCATTTGCAGTAATACGCCAGTCGAACTGCTGTTGTAAAATAATCCTTTTTATATAATAGAAGCTAAACTGGACAAACAGGACATTTAAGGTAACATCATGATCTGATACGTATGCTCCATCTACAGAAGGAACATTGCAGCAATGCTGAGTCACATTAAACCCTTGGCATGTGTGTTTTGACCCCAGTTTTGCAAACCATTGAAGATGTACCTAACATCTCTGATTATTCAACAACTCTTTTTCCTCCTGCGTAACTGATCTGCAATTTATGGAGTGGGGGACTGGTTTGTCACAGCTTATTATGGCTTCTGAACTTCTAGACTAGTTGTCAGGTGGACCAAATAGCATGGATGTCCTGAGGAAGCTTTGTAGAAGTATTTGTGTGGTTGCAGGGTATTAAAGACAGTGACCACCATATAGTTCTGGAATTTTGGTCTATCTTATGTATGAGCCTGAAAAGTGTTTGTGTCTCATTCATAACAAAGGGAAGATTCTTCTGGTACTTACGAAACAACTACTAGTAACTTAGCAGCTGTGTGGATCTATAATTATCAGAGGTATAAAGACTAGTCCTTACGTAGTTTTTCATAATGTGAAGGAGGCATAAGGAGGTAGGGTGAAGGATAAACATGGGGAAACCATATCAGCTAGTAGGAATAGACCTTATTGCTACTGTCAGTGTCACATGCCTCATGGGTGAATCTCCTCACACTTGTGCTGCTGTTCTCGGCTGCAGAAGGCAATCTTGGAGAGGTGAGCAGGCTGGCCTGGGTTAGCTCAGCATTCCCATGCACACCTTTCAGCAGGATTAGCATATTGGAATGGAGCTCTCTGCCATCTGAAAGCAGCTAAATGGAATGGACTGAGACACAAGAGATTTCAGGAGTAGTAGAAGTTAGTAGGCGAGACAGAATAGAACAGGCTCATTGGTTTGACTGCAAAGTATGGAATTCTTTATGGATGAGGGAAAGGGAGTGTGAATAGTAAGTTTAAAAAAGTAACAGCAAAGCATCTAACTACGTTGACAGGTGTAAGTCAATGCTAAAACCTGTGCTACAGGGGTTTTTTAAAGATATTTGTAGTACAGAGATGTGAGACAGGCCACCTTGATCAGCTGATAGCACTACCATGTAAGAATAGCAGGCTGCCCAAGGCAGTGATGGACACCAGTCAGACTTCAGGCTCAAGCAACTATATCTTAAAAACTGTACTGGGTTACAACATAGTCCTATTTACTTGGGAGTTTCCATGCTGAGCTGCTTTTTTGAATGAACCCAACAATTTTGCCTTGCCCTGTTCCTCATCCCACTCATTTCTGATACTCTCTGGCCACCCTGGGAGCCCAAGGATTTTGGGAATAGAAATATAGCAGGACAGTGAATAAGATGTTTTCAGGATTTGCACTTTGGGAATACAAACTCCCCTATGTTTGCAGGGAGCACCTTGAGTTGGTAGTTTATCTGTCTTCTTAAAATCTCAAACAGCATAAAGCTGCTTATTTGAGTTTTTCAGGCAGATTGGGTTCCACTTGAATCTCATGAATTGCCTGTTTAATTGTAGTTTATGTTAACTGAAAATAAAAGCTGATGATGTGTGGTCAGACTGAGCTGATCCAAGAGTGAAGCTATGGGGAAATAATGGGGCTTTTTCCTTATTGGCTTTGTGTATAATTGAAAGGATTACAGCACTAATAATGTGTGACTTAGGAAGTAGGAATTCAGTGCCCCTGTGGTAGGGAGTCCTAAGGGTTGAGGAAGGATTAGACAGGGAAATAGCTGCTCTGTAAATATAAGATGCCTTAAGAATCCTGGCATTTACTCTGTGACATACGCTCTAGTTTAGCTGTAAGGTAAGATAACACCTCATTAGATCTCAATTAAGGTGGTGTGGGAAAGAGAAGTGAAGTGTATCTTCTGATCTTACTCATCAGAGCATAATAAAAACTAAAAATCTTTTTGTGCCCTTCCAAAAAGAAGATTAAATCAGTTTGAGAACCACTGTTAGCAAAACTTTTGACTTAGTATGAAAACAACTTGTTCATAGTAAAGACAGTGTCACATGATGGGGGTGGTATTGCTGTAAAATTGCAGAAATTAAACATTATGATGGAAAGGATCTGTAAATGGGGTCATTTAGGCCAGGCATTAATTTAGTGGGCAACATGGTTTGGCTTTCCTCTTTAATTCTAAGAGCATCCTGTAGTTTTTCTACAGGCTTCAGGTTTCTGCACACAAGTGTGTGTATATATTTGATATGCCATTTTAAAGTATTATCATTCTTCACACGCCATTATTAATAAACAGCTCTTTTTCCCTAAATTTTCTGAGTTAACACTTTGTTGGAAAATTATGGAAAGGAAAGCCAGCAGAAGACTAATGGCACATTGCTTAGCCTTCAGACTCTGGGTCCGTATTATACATTTCTAAATCAGTGGCACATGCTGTGAAAAAACAATGTGCTGTCATAGGAGTGCTGCTTTTATAAAATAAAACCAATGCTTTTATACTTGGAGAAAAACCTTTATTGTGAAAATTCTGCTTGTGGACTCTCACAGAAGAGGTAAGTGAGATGCAAAATAGGGCCCAAATTCCTCTTGCAATACTGAGCCACAAATAATGTGCTAAGCACCAAGTGCTGTCATGCAGGATGTTTTTCTTCTGGCTTGCCAATCAAATTAATTTCCATTAGTCATCTGAGTCTGAGTACTGAACATGGAATGCATTTTTCCTAAACGAGACATTCTATTCTGAACGGAAGCTAGAGCTACAAATTTTATGAGTGCTGAAATATCCATGGCAGTATTTCAATTTTCCGCTCTTCATTGCTGAAATTCCAGTACTGCAGCTCAGAATACAGCTCAGATGTATAATACTGTCAAGTCAGTAGATAAAGATGTTTTCAGGATCTTAACAGAAAGATATGTCATAATTTCGTTCTTTCATATGTGATGTATTGTCAACATGTTGCAGTGACATTTGACATTACTGTGAATCCTGTAATACACACTTCTGTCTCTTTAGTTATTTGTTTGTTTGTTTGTTTTTTTCCTTCTGCAGTTCAGATGGGGAAAATGGAACAGATGAAAAAAGAAAGGCTGGAAAATCACCCACTGCGTTGCTGCAGACCCCTACCAGTGAAATGGAGTATTTTGATGACCGGAAAAAAGTTGATGTTGCTAGGTAATGTCTAACTAGAAGAAAACTGACAGTACTTATGACAATTAGAATGGCTACAACCCACTTCAAAAGCTAGACTGAGTAGCAATATTTCTCAAATATCCTAGTTGAGGGTTAGCTTGCACAGTATGCAAGTAAATTGGAATCAAGGCACCTTCCTGGGTTGCTCTGTTGCCCACCACAAGTAGTCACAATAGAATTTAGACTTTGAGCTGGCTTGGTTTTCCTGTCCTAGGAAAAAATATATTGCACTGTTTGGTGCCACTGCTAGTTACATGCCTTTCATAATCAATGTGACAGGCAGTCAAACTGAGCTGCAGTTTTAGTCCTGGCCTGTTTCCAGAACACTTTCATGCTGGAATATTGATTGGCCACGGTAAAACTATGACATAAGTTTTCATTTTGAACTCTGTGCTGTATTGCATCAGATTTGTGTAATGTCCCCACAAGGACACCTTCTTTTGTTGGGGTACTGGAATGCATTTTAAATGCTTCTAAAAGAATCTAAAATCCCGCTTGGATGGCTTGAAAACAGCCTTTGCATCCCTTTCACTTGTCAGCAGTGGTCAGCCTGACACTGTTGATTTGTTCACAAGGCAAATATTTTAAAAAACCACCTAATTTCATGAAGCATCTTTGAGGAAAAGGTATTTCAAGGAATACATGATCACTTTTGGTTTTTTCCCAAATGTTGCGGTTTTAACCTCTCATACTGTAATTGACTATATTTGGTGAAGGCTGAACTTAAGATTTTTAATAGGCCTACTATTTGTTTCAGTTTGATCTGTACTTTACATAAGCACAAAAATACACATACTCACATGTTTTAGAGTTTTCTTCTGCGAGGGACCACCTCAGAAATGCACCCAGTTCCCCTGCTGTCTATGTCAGTCCTGCTATACAATCTCTTCCCAGCTGTGTCTCCATAACACTCAGTGTTTCACTTCCTCTCACTCTTACAGTATATTCTGGAAACACTGAGCCTCTCAAGCTTAGGGAAGTAAAGAAGGCTTGTTGTGCAGGATAGGGTACAGTAATGGAAACTTCCATAGCACCTTTCTTTCCCTAATGTGTCTTTAGCACAACATGTTTTTCAGGTTATTCGGTATGAGTCCTGTGATACGTTTTTATCTTCTGCTGTTTGGTTTGCATCTGAAAGCCTCTGAGACAGGGCTACCTGATTTTTATAGTTTGTTGATATGCATTTATTCTGTGCCACATAGCTCTCGGAGAGAATGTTCTTCTCTTTCTGATTGAGGAAACAGTTATCCCACCTCTCTGTTTGGTTTTCTGAATAGTCCATGCCTTTAATTCTTCCTGTATAAAACAGGCAAAACTAATTTTCACAGCCATCGACAGAGAATTTGCTCTGTACTTGTTCTTTTTTTAGAGTTGTTTGAGGTTTTGTTTGATTTTTCCAGTGTAAATGGCTGGAGCTAGTATGGCTGGCTATACAACTGACACTCAGAATTCCATTTCCTTTTACTGTAGGGTTGTTGGTTATCTTAATGGTATCATTACACTACACTATACAGTTCATAGCCATCCTCTGACTTGTGCACCAAGATTTCTTCTCTTTTGCACTTTTCAGATGAGCTCCCATCTTGTCATACAAGTTCATAGTTCTCTGTGCACTGCCTTGCACCTCAGCTACTAAGTTTTATCCTATTTTATCTTGCATTAGTAAAGAACATGCTTAGTATTAGTTCATGTGTTGCCGAGAAACAAATGGGAAGCTAAGCACTGTGATAATTCATTAAGTTGGAAGAACGTTTTGAAGTTTTTCTACTTCCTTACAACTAGTAAGTTATTTAGAATACCCCTTCTAAATTAAAAGACCCTCAGCAGACTGTCATAGTTTAAGACAAAGATATATTCCTCCATATCTTTGCATAATTCTTGATGAATTAGGTAAGTTATCTAATGGATTCATATGTTTCATGGAAAAGCATATGCTGTTGGTAACTTATGAAGATCAGTGAACTGAAGCCAGGTTTATATCAAATGTTTTAAATCTTCAGGACCAAGAGCAGCACAGATAGTCCAGTCCTGACAATCAAGAGTGACTCCAAGATTGAAAGGAAAAAACGTGCCTCAAATCAGGTAAGGCAGAGACTCTACTTGTTTGCTTACGTACAGTAAGAGTAAACACGTCACTACCATGTGAGGGTTTTTGTTTAGCTGTACCATAGTTCTTGTTTGTATAAGGACATACGTTCCTTTTTCATTGGTATGTTAGGGTCTGGGTAAAGCACAACGTCAAGTTAATAGTCACATAGGAAAAAATGAGGATTTCTTGTAAAACAAGTGGGCAAAATGGGAAGGTGTGGGGAGGACAGGAAGTGGAGCAGGTCACTTGGTTGTCAGACTGTCTAATAAAGTGTGTGTGTTTGGGGTGTGGGGCTTTTTGTTTTTTAGCTGAAGGCAAACGCACACTTTCATAAGCTGTTTCTAGATGTTCCCATTGATGAGCCACTGAAACAAAGTAAGTATTAATCCCTGTGTTTTTGTTGGCCATGGATCCTAGATCATGTTGTTACACAACAACGTGGTGAGGTACAAAAGGAGCTACCTAAATTTTAAAAACCTAAACTCCAGTTGCTTAGAGGTACAGGGCTTTGATACACATGCAATGGGCATTTTGTTTTAATGTTGGAAAACTTAAATCTCTGTATGTTCGGTATATTGGGAAATTGTAGCCCACTTTGCCATTCTAGAGAGTAGCCTAATGCAAAATGTTTTGGTATTGAATCTTCCATACTAAAGGCACTACTTGAGACCACATTGGTCAAGTGATTAGCTTGAGTTTTTGCTGTTGATGATTTAATATTTAAAAACACTAATAGGAAAAGGAATGTTTAAATGTTAATATATTTATACTATTGTCTGTGGTACTTATAACAAGGGAATTCAACATGGACATGTATAGCAAATGTTTCTTGAAAGGAATACAGGGAAGGTGGTTCATGAGTGAGAAATGGTTTGGTCAATGTCTGTGAAGTAAAAGCTTTGTTACAGTACATGTGTTGTACATCTATTGTACGTCTAGTTTAGACAATTGTCATAGAACAACAAGTTAAAAGATAAAACCTTTCATTAAACTCTTTATGTTTAAGTTCTACAGCTACCCAGAAGTTAGTAAAATGTTTATGGAAGCTGAGTTGTATTCTCTCAGAAACGATTTTTGACCTTTGGAGGCCAGTCGCATGTTATTATTCATTTCAGTTGCTGTCCCTCCAATATTTTGAGTCTAAACTTTAACCCATGATGTCTTCACAGCTTGTCAGTATTAATTAAATTTATTGAAAATTTCGAGGCTTGACAATGTTTATCAAAAGGTATAAACCTAAACACATCATGGCTTTGAAAAAAGAACGAAACAGAAGCCGGATTGGTTTGGCTTGGGTTGTGATTATGTTAACGATTATAGAATATCTATTTGTTTCAGGCTTCACCTGTGCTCTGCAGAAAGAAATTCTATACCAAGGAAAGTTATACCTCTCTGAAAACTGGATTTGCTTCCATTCCAAGGTTTTTGGTAAAGACACTAAGGTTAGTAAAATCTTTATGTACAGAACAGTAATGCCATTCATAACAGTTTGTTCATCACCAGGAGTCCAAATTATTGTGCAAGGGGAGAAAATTAATACTTCTAAGTTCTGCTGAGTACAATCACTATTCATAAGTGATGTTCAAAATTCATTGTAGAGCTGAGTATTATTATAATTATTAGAGATTGAGTCTCTTGTTTAAGGACTTCACATCTGAAGGAAACATGAAGGGAACAGATCTGACAAGCAGCAGTGAGCGCATTGTTAAACCCGTGTAGCACAAACTGCAAAAATGTTTCTCTTGGGGTAAGAACTTAAAAGAGGAGGAGAGGAGGAGGAGCAGGAGGAATGAAGGCTGAAAAGTATTGAGGACTCCAAGATTATAGCTGGGGAACTGGAGAGAAGGATGAAGCATATTAAGGCAGTTAAAGAGGAAGAACTACAACTGGCTTCTGACTTCAGTAGCAAAGCTCTCTAAAGTATTCTTCTAGCACTCCTGTTTTGCATAAACAGAGAACAAGAAAAGAAGAACAAGTTGGCAAGGTTTTTGCTTGTGAGCCTAGTATGCAGATCAGAAATGAGATGTGAGCTGGTGGGAAGATAATAAATTAGTCTTTCTTGGTGACCCACCTAAGGCTAAGTACCCCTGTGGTGAATGTCATGCATACAGAAAAAACAAAGGCTTTGCAAAAAGATTTGGATCTGTTGATTTGGAGCTTTTGGAGTGCACTTTGTTTACATAAACTGTGCTTTGTTTTTGCTCTTCTAGGGAAACAGATTGATTTCCTTCAAGGATTTCTTTGGCTTATTTCTTTTAGGTACATCTTTGAACAAAGTTCCTGGTTAGATCCAGTGAACTGAATGCTGAAACCTTTCTTGAAGGTTTTTTTTAAGGTGTAGTAGGTTTAAAAAATGCTTAAAATTATTGACAGCACATTGTCTATAGCAACCTTATGTGTTATTTATTGTGTTTCAGCACTTGGCCCAAGATTGTTTTTGATTTCTAGTTAATGGATTCTTCTAGTCATAGACAGTACACTAATGTGTATGGTGTGTATGTTGGTGAAAGCTATGTGACACAAAGAAAATTAACCACTGGTTGAATACTGTGATTCGATATTAGTAACAGCTGTCTTGGCAATTTACTAAAATTGAAGCTGCTGTACTAGCAATCTTCCATTCACCATGAACAAATGGAGCTACTTCAAACTGTAGAACAGCTCTCTGAAACCACCTAAGCTAAATGTATATAAGAATATGACAGAACTGTATTGAGTAGAAAAACATCGAAAAAAAGATGCAGAATAACGATGATATAGTACTAGGAAATTATCTTTCTCAACAGAGTTTTAAATGCAGGAATATATACATACTTATGTATATGCTGAGAAATGAAAAGATTATATAAGATGCGGTAAAATAAACACTATTTGTAAATGTGATTATAGCAATATTGCAAATTATTCAATTCTGGGTCTTATTTTCAGAAAACATTGCAGGGAAAACTTAGAGTGAAGAGTATAGTCCTTATCATTTACTTAACAGACTTGTTCAGATTTATGGAATACCATCAAGAAAAAAGCAGGAAATTCAGGGATACAGGGAAAAATTATATAGTGGGAGGGGAAGGAGGAAATCAATTGGGACAGGAAGAGGAATATTCTTAGCTGTCAGATACACTGACAGAGTTTCCAAGATGGAAAGTCTCTGTTGCATAGAACTTGTAGAACAATTTAAGCTTAGGGATAAAGTGTTTAATTGTGAGAAACAGCAGATCTACACATTCCAGTAAATTTTTGACAAGAATTCTACCTGCATTTTTTTTTTTGGAAGCTTTTGCGCAAGGGACATCTATGCAAATCAGGAGTTTTGAGTATGCAGTAAAGACACTGTGTGTATTCAAAAATAAAAGATTGCTTCTGCAGGATTGAATAGGCATTGAATGACATCACTTTCTTTCCAGGTAGCTCTAATTTGGCTATATATGTTGGCCTTGAGTCTGTCTTGGATTTAGTCATAATCCAACCCTTTTAAATTACTTTCTAAGTTTCCTGCAAGTAAACCTTTTATTCGGAAATAATTATTCCAGATGGAAGCACTTGTGATCAAGCAGTGATTCTACCATTTCAATCTAACGCTGTGGGAAGAGTGCAAAAGCAAGTGCTTGATCTCACTGAAGTACACTTTAGTTTTGATTACAGTAATATTATGCATCAAAACTACGCACAGTAGAATGCCGTTAACATCTCTGATGTAAAGTTCTTTAAGGTGAATTGTGAACTGAACCAACTAGAAAAATTGTTAGCTGCTTTTTTGTAGCTTGTAGCAGAATTTCTGTTCAAATAGTAGTTGGCAGTCTTGAAACCAAGCTGTTATACACAAATTTTTACCTGGAACAATTTTTCATTTCATGATTTCGTGTTACTGTTCTCAACAAAAGTTAACAAGAAACTGCATAGAGTAACTTCATTCTCCTCCAATGACTTGTTTTTAATTTAGTGCTGTGATTGCTAACTGAACAATTTATGGACACTTGTAACCTTGCTTCCAAATTTCTCAGGTAGTCGTAACAGCCTTTGCCAAAGGTATATTTAACAGGAACTGTTTCTTAATCGTGTATCCAGGATTATTATATTTTCCTAACTCGCTAAACCTCTAGGCTTTTCAACTGATTGTCTACAACCAGGTTTTTTTTGCTTTGTAACATGGGGTTTACAGGAAGAGCTCATGCAGAACATCTAAAGTGAAATACTCTGAAACTTAGCAGACATTAATGGGGTTGGATGTAAGCACAAAGCAGGAAGGAAAACTGAGAGCTTTTCAGTGTAAATGTAGACTGCCTGGTTGGCACACACATGAATCGGTTGAAGCCAGCAGGTACGTGGGTATTGGGTCTTTCAGTGTTGCTGAAGGATGAGCTGTTTACTTACCTTCTCGTTGCAGATCTGTAAGTGGTGAGAAGACTTTTATGTTCATTCTTCAACAAGCTTGTCTTGTCTGATTTGTTCTGAAATATTTGGTTTCTAAACAAGGAAGCATAGCTTTAAGACTGGTTCATTTTGCTGATCTACAGTGCACTAAGCCTGTAGTCTTGTGAGAGCCAGAAGGAATCAGGAAAGGAAGACACAAACAAAAGCCTGGATTAACATTTTATAAAAGCAGAAGAAAAAGTAGTTAAGAAATAGTAATAATCTGAAACCATACCTATTTCACATGAAATAATAGTAATCAGGAATGTGGTGGAGAGGTCTTTAAATGGCAAGTGTTTAAGGAGGTCTGGCTTATCCCAGTAGCTGGGGTGGCCCCTCAGGAGGGATCATGATGCAGATTTGAGTGCATGTATTGGGATTCAAACACTATGTTGATCTTGTTTCAGATTAGTATACCTGTGCTGTCAGTGACACTTCTGAAGAAAACCAAAACTGCCCTTCTTGTGCCAAATGCACTGATCATAGCAACAGTGACAGATAGGGTAAGTACTTGTAGAGGACATTGATATTTCAGTGAGAAAATAAAAACCAGAATCTCTGTTTGCCACCTGTTCTCCATAATCTTTCATCCCCTGTTTTCCAAGACTTCATAACACAGGGGGAACAGAAAAGGCTGGGTCAGGAGAGGCATACACGGGGTTACCTACTTGTTGGCAGCTCTGTCAGTGCTCTTCCATTTACTTTTATCTCTTACCGAACCAATCATACCTGAGACACACAAAAAAATGTTGCTTGTAATGATATTCAGGAATAGTGATTCAATCAGTAGGAAATGTGATTATCCTGTGAGCAGCATTGGAAACAACCCATATTCATTGCACAAGTATTTTGTGGATGCAGGAAACTGTACATAAAAGTGAGTTTGGGGTTTTTGTAAGGGGTAGGTAAAACATGGCATGGAAAGTGTTTTTAAAAGAAAGAACAGATCTGGATTATGCTCTGGTTCCTGCATGAGAACATGATAACTTTTATGTGCATATTCTGTGTTCATATGATTAAACTCAAGTCGCAGTCTTAGAAGGACCTCAGGCTTTTCCTGACATACTGAAGTTCTTGAAAATAGTTACTCAATTAGCAAAATCACCTGTCAGTTTTATTTCGTTTAAAGGAAGCTTGTACTGTATGCCTTTTCTCAAAAGGTTGTGGAACTTTTGTTTTGCAGTACATGTTTGTCTCATTACTCTCCAGAGATACCACCTACAAGCTATTAAAATCAATCTGTAGACATCTTGAGGTAAGTGCACTGGTGGCAGTGAAGATTGTATGTAGTTTTGTGTTCATTATAACTACCATCCTGCTGTGAATACTAGGTACTTTCTGCTTGTGTTCCTTGTTAACACTCCTGCTTTTTTCCAGGATACAAGCGTGGGCAATAGTCCAAATCCCTCTTCAGCAGAAAACAGCTTCAGGGCTGATCGCCCTAGAACTCTGCCCCTGGTAAATTGTTTAGAAGTTTGCTCTTTTGTTGCATGGCGTGTTTCAGTGCAAGTACTGTTTATAATGCCTGAAGAAAGAAAACCAAAGGAAATCATGACATCTGTTTCTAAAACTTCCTTGAGTTTTTAATGCTAGAAATCAGTGGGAATAATTAACGTAATTATCTGGTGACATGTAGCTTTTATACGTGTGTATGCTTTGGATTTACTGAAGGTCTGTATGTTCTTCATATCTCTGCATAGCAGTCAGGTTTTACTGTACTGACGTAAAGTTGCTTAGTCCTCTGCCACGAACAGTTTTTGAAGTGTTTGTAGTATCAAACCCTCCTCTGTAAGCCAGTTCGTTTATCTGAAACAGCTGTGAAGTCACATGTGAGGACCAGAGTCTGTCTATCAATGCTTGTCCCAGACTTCACAATTTGTCTAACTTGACAGTCTTTCTTTTTATCAAGGCAGGGGATGAGGCTTGAATTCTGGTGATCTTGTGGAGCTTATTTTTTAACTTTGTCCGAACATCTTGATATTAGAGATTGTTCATTGTTGAGCAGTTTTAAGCTTTGATCTTTGGTTCAGATTCTAGAGCAAAGTCAGAGGAAATCAGATTGCCTAGATTTAGAACAGGGCTGAGCCTTTTTGTGATTTGTTCTCCCCGTCAGGATTTCAATGAAGATTATTCTGATCTGGATGGAATAGTGCAGCAGCGAAGAGAAGAGATGGAAGAGTCCAGCAGCACAGGCTCACAGACACCAGAGCTGGAATGTTTCCAGGGTGAGTGGGATCATGGAGCCTGCAGAGGAGGAGAATGGAGTAGCTCTCAGTTTTCCTTCTGTATCCCCTCCTGATGCAGAATCTACATTCTCCACAGTCCTGGAGAATTATATGGATTTTGAGGTCTTCCTCAAGGCCACGCTACCTACATTTCTGATGCTATATGCTCTGCAATCCAGGCTCAGGCAATAACTTGATCATCAGCAGATCCAAGTTGTCACTACTGGTTCCAGTTGCTTAGCCATGCAAGCAGAGATAAAATGTAGGAGCCATCTGTGCTTTAAAACACAAAAGAAGAGCAAACAATCAGAACCCATTCTAAAGTTGTTCAGGTCACAGAGTAACTTCTGATCTATACAAGTAACATTCTCTACTGTGGTGGCTTTTGGTCATCAAGAAGGTTATTTTGGACATGTGTTTTCATGTTGGTATTTTTTTAAACGCTTCTTTTCTTCTTCGCAGCTATTTAGACACTGACCAAAGTTGTTCTTTCTTTACATTGCTGTTTGTAATCTCCTATTTTTTAAAGTTCTTCACCTGATTTACAGCCATTCTAATTGAAACTCGCTACATATAAGTTTATGAATACAGCAATACTTGTTTTAAGTAGCTCGTGCTGAATGTTAATATGAAAAACTGGAGTGTTCTGTTGTACAATTCATATACATTTAGATGATAATGTGTTGTTATGGTTTTAGTATTCTGGTTTCCATCTTGACTATAATTTGTATGAGAAGCTGTTGAAAGAAATGGTCATTTTTTATTGCAGTTTCCTGACGTGTTATTTTTTATTAACTCTCCTTTTTGCTCTGTGTCTTTTGTTCAGCAGGATGATTTGCTTTCATTGATAGTTGATACTTACTGTGTGTCTGTTTTTAATTGTGTGGTGCTGTTCATGAAGCAGTAACTGAATTGTGGTGTCATCAGATGCCGCAGAAGTGCTTCTGAATAATGATTTAACCTGCTGTCTTACTTCCTGATGGCTAATAGCTACTTCAAACCATTCCATTTTCTTTTTCCACAAATCAAAACCAATATCCAGGTAATGAACCATCCTAGGAAAAGGAATTTAAGGCAGGGGTGGAGGGTAGCACATCTGTCACTCATGGTTATTTCTTGTGCATCATTAGAACAGGTCCAGGGTAAACAAGTAGAGCATAAAACTGAATGTGATTAGATTTTTCTGTCCCATTTCTTTCAAGACATCATCGGCATTTTTAAAAACAGTCAGGAAAGGGAGTTGTAATGTTCTTTTTAAAGTTACCAGGCACTATCCCCATTTGATATCCTTTAATATCCTATTATATATCCTATTTAAGTATAATAGCCTATTAAAGTAATTTGGAATCATTAGTAAATTTAGGTCTTTTGAGAGATGACTTTTGTAAGTAAATAATCTTTTGCCGGGAAATTCAGTAGTAGCCTTCAACATTTTAATGGGTGGCCATCATTCAAAAGATGTGGAAATATAAATGCAACATATATCATCTTCTTTCAATCCAGGTGCTTCTTTTTATTTTGTGTTGATGTGGAAATAGTATGTAAACTGTTTCAAGGATACTAAACCAACTGCTGCTTTTTACCCAAAAGTACAGAAATGCACCTTTTAAAATTCTCCTTTTCCTCTGTTTCTTAACCAACATAAGCTATCAGCAACTTCCTTTGACTTCATAGTTCAACTTTATTAAAAATCTCTCTTTTGACAGATTATCATGTTGTTGAAACAGAGACTCATTTGAAAGTTTCCAAGCCTGAGGCCAAGTCTGTTCGTTCAGATGCACATAGTAAACGTGGGCCTGATGGAAAAGCCCGAAACAGTCCTCGAAATGGTAAGAAATCAAGGCCAGATCTTCAGCTGGAGTAATTTGAGATAAGTTTGCATAATTATGTCAGTTCACATAATTTGGAAGATATCTTTCTTTTTTATCCCTGTGTTTGCATTATCTGTTGCATACTTCAATAAACTGTTTGTATTCTGTGGTCTGCTCTGGTCAAAGTAACACTTAGTTGTTTCCCTTGCAGGCCATTCTGAAGCCTTCAGGTTTCTCCACAAAGTGAAGTCCCAGAAGCTTTTTTCCCTGAACCATGTACTTGTATTTTATGCCGTTCTGTAAGTTAGCAATAACAAGATTGTCAAAAACTAGTGTTTTCTCATGTTTACATGATTGATACGATGTAGGCTTGACTGATATAATCTAAACTTTACTTGAAAAAAGGCAAATATTGGCAATTGTGGCCTTTACACTTTCCAGAAGTCTGCATATACATACATACCTACATATATATGTATGTATGTATATGTATATCCATATATGTATGTAAGCCTGCTGGGACAATCTTACTTAACTGGCCATTAAGTTTTAAAAACAAAGGATCTTTGGATTCAGAAAATGTTAAAAGTCTCTAAGTACTTGCAGGTTCCTTTTGCATGTCAGTTAGAGAACACATACTCAAATCTGAGATTTTCATAACTGTCTGAATGCCACTGATGATATTCCTGAAATGTTTCCAAGAATGATACCTTTATTATTGAACATTTACAAGTAACAATTTAAATGGCTTTTAACAATAAATTTGTGAGGTACTGCTAAAGTTTCCTTAACTTATATACTTTGTTTTTCTCTCTTACAGCGTTTGTATATTAATACTTTCTACCTTCTACATGAGATATAAAATCAGTGTCCTGGAGGAGCGCCTTATGTCCATCACAGCCTTTGATTCACATATTAAGGAGTAAGATAAACTCTGTAAAACACTGGTGGTTTAAAATCTTGTTCCAGAGTAATGATTCCATGAAAAAGGTGTAACTTCTGTCTTCAGTCTTAGTGTAATTTGATTAGCCTAAAGTAACAAAACATACTTTATAACGTTTGGGCTAACACATCTGTCTTGATTGTATACCATTTCCTAAAGCTTTGTGGTTTTTATATGCCATTTAGGAACTGATATCTCGTCTTTCTAAAATAAAAAAAACCCCACACCATAAAGCAAAACCAAAACAAAATGTAAACACACCAGGGGACAGTTGTCTGTGTATTTGAAGAGGAAATAGGACAGGGACCATAGTTACTTAAATAATTCCTTTCTGTAGTCATGTAGTCATAGCTGTCATCTGCCCACGCAGTTAGTTTTTTTGTTTCTTTGAATGTTGTTGTTTTTTCTCCATGTTGCATAGATAGAAAATACGCAAGCATTAAATGGAGAGGCCGTGCAGTGTACATTTTCCACAGCAGTTTGCCACTCTAAGTTGTATTGCCTCCCTGTACCTGTCTTAGGGCACAAGGAAGTTAAACTGGATAATGCTGGGAATACTAATCTGTTTATTGAGCATTAGATTTTGCGTTGACTCTTCTCCCCTTCTTGTAACAGATTTTTTCCTTAGCTGCTCTGAAAAATATGGCTTCAAAAGTCATTTGTAAACTCAGTGCAAAATCTGCAGCCACATGCAACATGGATGGAAATGCTGACAGCTGGAGAAGCACCACATGAAAAAGAGAGGGGAAAAATAAAATTCAAGACAGAGCTGACTCAGGCATGGTGGAACTGTCTGCAAAGTGGTTCAAATTTAGCAAGCTCTTACATAAGTGTGCTTTTTAATTCAGCTTTCTTTGATTACCCATCCATGACAAAACAGGTCACTCTGACATTGCACTTGTGGTCATATCAAACAATGACTGTGCTGTTTATGGTCCAGCTGGTCTCAGCTGTCCTCTGTGGAAAGCAGTGGGATTTGTGTGCATGTGTCAGAAGACAAGCTAGGTTCTTCATAAAAAAGTGATAGAAAGGAAATGGTGCTCCATCGTAAACAACCTTGCATTTATATTTTACCAAAAATCTAAGAAGTGGGGTAAACATCACATAGTAGGCAATGTCAAAAGTCATTTTCTTACTTCTGGCATATTTTTATTAGGAGGATGCTGTGTCCCTCTTCAAAAACACTAACAAAAGCAAGTCCTGTTTCTGTTGCTTTGATCCCAAACAGTACAAGATACAGGAAGGAAGATCTAATGTACACTTCTGCACTGTCAAGGGCTTGGGCTTTCTGATTTCCTCCAAGTTACAGGATGTGAAACTTACGGAACTTTTCAATGGAAATAGCTGTAAAGTGTTCCATCCAAACTTCTGAGAATGAAATCACATAAAGAAGTGACTTAAGACTTTTTTTTATCTGTAAAAAAGTACAGTTTACAACTTTGCCACTCTGTTAATATCTATATGTGTACCCAGTTCTGTTTTCCTCTTTTTTTTTTTGAAGTTTGTCACACTTACTTTTTCATTCTGTTTGACAGACGTCAAGTGCACCAAGATTTGGGATCTCATCTGCAAATTAATGCTGATACCCTTTGTGATGAGTTAACTGCTAATCTTAGAAAATTGGAAAAGGTAACATCCTATGATACAATGCAAATACTGATAGACCAATCACATTCCTGCTGTGTTTCTACTATCTTTTATTTTGAAGTGTTGAGGTACCCCCAGATTTGATACCAAAAGGTGGCATATTTTCCTAGACAAAGGACTGGTTTTTGGACTGTAAGTTAACCCAAGTATAAGTGTTGGTATCTGTAAAAGTTTTGCCTTGAGCTGAGGCTTTTAACCAGGAAAGTGGCCCTGAAGCAGACACTTCAGGGATGGTAATTACATTATGTAGTGATCTTCTTTTTTTTATCTTTTTTTTTTTTTTAATCCATCTGGGCTAAGGATTTTGAACTTAACCTTTGTTGGTATTTGATGAACTTTTCTATTTGGGGCTTTTGTTGGAGCTTTGGTTTTTTGATTAAGAAAAATGGTGCTTGCTTTCATACGGGGTCAGCTTCTTCACACAAAGAGGCTGGAATCTGCCTGTGTTACTTTAGTAAAACAAATGCTGCTGCACCAGTTGTGTAATTCCCTATACCGGACCTTTGCTTTTTACCATTTTCAAATTGCAAAACTAAATGTATTTGGTGACTTGAATTGGAAGCCTATGCGAAACGAGTGGGTGTGCAGACCTTATTTCCTTACTTGGTGTTTTTCCCCACTGCTCTCATGGCTGGGGCTGAGCTGTGCCCTGCAGTGGGTCCACTGGATGCTGCTAGACTGGCTGTGTCAATGCCCAGAGCCACTGTCCCTGCAGACCTGCCCCCAAACCTTGACAAATGCACCCAGGACAGGTGGGTGAAATGTTCTATGTTAGGAGCACATACACAGGCCCAGCATGACAAAAACACTAGTGGAACAAAAACAAAAGTTACTTGAATTCCAATGTGCTTAAGTCACATGAAGTGTTTTTACCTCTGTTGCTACAACTGAGTCTGTGCCAAGGTCTTTCAACACCTTTTTTTCCCCAAACCAAGTTTCTCAAATAACATAAAGCTAAGGCTATATAATATCACTGTTTACATGTGTGGCATAGGTTTTAGAAATACTGCCAAAAGGGTTTTTTTCCCCCACATCTTCACCCCCTTTGGCCATGGAAATCTAGAGTAATGCTGGCTTAACCCCTCTCTGTTCTCTGGATAATAACTGTGTGAATGCAAGGGGAAAATGCTTACCAGATGGTTACCAGACACAATCTTCAGCCAAATTAGGTCATTTAAGAGGTTACTGCTTTCTGGTTTTCTGGGACAGGCTGGCAGGGTGGTTCATGGGAGACCTCATTTTAGCGGGAAGCCAGCCAGCCCTTTGCAGCAAGGCTAGGCACTTTCCCACTCCCTTATATAGTCTCTGCTTGGAGGCAGTAATAGACAGCTGGATGGTTAGATCACTCAGCTGTTCCCAGAGAAGTGACCCTCTGTCCTGAATTGGAGTCTGAGGTCGTGTGCTTTTTTTTGTTTAGTGGCTTGCTTTTTTCGTTTAATGTCTACAGGACTGGACCCTTAGACACTTACCTTTATCTGCCAAGTCTGCAGAGCACTTCATAAGTACTTCTGCGTACTTCTGCCAAGTATGCAGAGTACCTTGAATATAAGCTAAATCAGTGTTGCCTGTAGCTGCATATTGCCACATCCTCTTAGATGAGCAGTGGCTAGAAATCTAATAGCTTTTTGTTCCCAGAGCAAGGTTACTGCAGTTGCTTAACAGTTTCATATGCCTTTGTGAAAAGTACTGGTAAACTGGCTGCAGCAGCAAAGGTAGCTTGAAAGTTCTAGTGTAACTTATCATCTCACCCCTGACTTCCCCTGTGACCACAGCACTGTAAACTAGAGCACTAAAAATTACTCTGCAGTTAAAGAATGTTTAGTGCACTAATATGCTGCAATGACTTTTTCAGTGTGACCTTGTGATTTTTACAAGTTCTCCTTCATACTTGGAGCCAAGGAATTGCCATGGTTTAGCAAAATTCTGTTAATTTGGCTTTTAATTGTATTTAACTGTTTGTTAAAATGCACCGTGTCTATCAAAGGATAAAGCATTAAATTGTGGAAGGGAAAATGTGGCCTAATATTACTTGTTCCCTTACACTAACTCAGCAGGCTAAAATGAAATTCTTGTTTATGTGTTAAGTGACTCTCATAAAATCAGGTGCTTCTTACTGTTTCCCTTTCCTCAAAATGCCCCTCTTGAGAAAGGTGTGCATCTGGGATAGAAATCATGAGGTAGGACTAAAAAGTGATAACCTTGAACAGGAACTACAAAGGCTTCTTAAATTAAAGCCTTAGAGTAGCTGTGACTAAACCTCTAACCAGTGCCTGAAAGTTACTAAGATACTGAGATATTGAGAACATCTGTGTCAGGGGATGTGACCCACTATACTCCCTCCTTTCTGCTTTTAAGGACAAGGAGATAAAAAGTGGATAAATGGGCTGTGTAAAAATAGGTCTGTTCAAATTATTCTTGAGGATGCAATTTTTCCCCATTGCTTCCATTGTAACTAATGGAAAATAACCCACAAACAATTCACTAAATCTGGTAAATGGGACAAGCCTGCTAATGGTTAGTAGACTGTGCACACATCATGGCTGAAGCTGTTACAAAACTATTTGAATTACCATTTAAACGATAGAGCTGTGACTTGGAAGCTTGAAGCTTTTACTGCATTTTGATCAAGGGGAAAATAATTCAGTTTCTTGTCCCTGTGCTTCTAGCTCTAATTTTTATTTCTGTCTCATTTTTAAATTACTAACAGAGGAGATAATCTATAGGAGAAAATTTCAGGAGATATTCATAATATTAAACTTAAGTGTCTTGCTGGTTTATTGTGTCTAGGTGCTCCGTTTGATGCTAGCACTTACTACTATAAGGAAAGCATTTAACAGGAATACCACTGGTATGAAAAGGTGTGACAGAATTAACAGGCCCACCAAGTATATTGAAGAGTATGTCTTGATTTTATTTTTTATTTAAAATGCAGTGTAACACTTCTTACCTCCCAACTTTTTCCCTCTGTTTTTCTAAGATACAGAACAACTTACAAAAACTCCTTGAAGATGGTGAATGAAACATCAATGTTCTTGGACAGCTTCAGACCTCATTCTTCTGTCTTGATAAACTGTTCCAAAGGAGCTCTGCTGGCCAGAGTTAAAGCTTCTTTATTTTCAGTCCAAACCAAGCTTAAACTACTGTAAAGCTCATATCATCATGCAAAAAAGTCAGTTTATTCTTCAAGATATATCTATATGTTTTGAAAGCATATATGGTTTGAGCTACATTTATCTATATCTTTTAAAAATGTGGGGATTTTTCTTTCTCTACTGTGTGTGAATTAATGGATTTTATAGCTTGCTTGATTCTAGACTTGCTTACACCGTTGCAAACCTGGTGCATATCCTTTTACCTCAACATTTACTTTATGCCTGTTGTCATACAAACATAAATGTGAAGAATGTCAGTCATGATTCATGTACTGAAGTGTTGTGTGAATGAGCAGGTATCTGTTTTAGCTATGGTTATGGATTGGTGCTGTGCTCTTCATTTGTGCTTACTTCTCTGCACTCTGACATCCCAAAGATCAGAAAACAGGCACCTCTGTATTTGGGTGGGCAAAGTCATGAATGTTTGAGGTCTGCTCAGTTCTCCAGTGCTGTAAAAAGGCTCAATTCCACTTCCTGTGACACAGTATCACCACTGAGGGTAAGGTCTGTTTCTACTGGGCGTTCAGGTTCCATTGAAGTCAAGCTTGAAATCTGTATGGACTTGCCAATTTACAATCAAGATGAGTATGAATGGCAATATGGATGTGACACACCTGCACAACTTAGAAAAACTGCTCTATTTCTGTGCACTCCTATGGTCTCTGTCCTATAAGTTAATCAGTGTGAAGACCCTCAGTCAGCTTTTCTTGGAGTTACATAGGATTTTGGTTGGCTGAGCAAGTGCAATTTGTAGTCGAGTTAATGGAAATCTAGTCTTGGTATGTGACTTCAGGGACTGGATATTTCCACATAATAAGAACTGGCAAATCAGTGGAGCGGCAATACAAACAATCAGTAGAGTGACTGGAACAGTGGACACCTGCTTTGTTCTATCACATACTGGTTTTTTTTTCATGAGTGCCTAAGATGGGGATTTTTAGCTTTCTGATTCACCAAGCAGGCTCATTAGTTTTTAAAAGCAATATTTAGGATAATAACAATGACTATCTGTAAAGTAACAGTATTGTTTATAATATGCTATGCATTTTATAACCATTTCTGTGAAATGTACCTACTTTGTTTAAATAAACTTTTTTAAAACAAGTGACTCAATGCTATAATTTGGATGAACCCAAGTGCACCCATCAGTTTTGGTCAAATGTGGTATTCATGAGGCTTATACCTTGAACTGCAGTCCTTCCTCTTACTCAGTTGTGTGTGCCTTCTTACCAGACCTCAATGACAACAGGACAAGCAAAGTTGGCCCCCAGAGTTTTGAGGACATGTTAATAGTTTTCTCAAGTTGCCCAGCTTTCCTTCTTGGAGGATATTGGATGAGTATCGAAATGTTGAGGCAGCTTAGAGAGCCCTGTGTTCTCTAGCATGCCTGCCCAGCTCAAGATTTCATCTGAGCACAGTATGTAAGAAACTTGTGAGATTTGACTGTTCTCTCTATTGAAGTCTCTGCCTTTGTTGCCTCAGCTATCATGACTTTATTGAAAACCTTATTTTCACAAGAAAACTATTGAAATAAGTTATCTTTTTAATTATTTTTCCATTCTTTCCCCTGCTTTTTCTACCGTTGCAGGGTTTATATAATGTTTTGGACTCTTGCCTCATTCCCTACCTTCTTGTCTTCTCTCCCTTTAATTCTGTATAAGGAGTCTGTAACTCTGGCATTGAAAAACTGATGCCGTGAGTCACTTTTATCAAAGGAACTTATCAAAGGAACTGCAAGAAAACTTGGTTATATCCAGCAGCTGGACTGAGTTAGCCTTTTACTCACATTGCATCATCAAGTCTGTGCTTTTCTGTAGGAGAACAAGGAGAGAAATAATACTTGATAAGTGCCTTAAGTAAAGCAGGCAGGCTAAGCCCTTATCATTAGCCATACAGGAACAAAAAAATTACGGGAGAGAATGAGCAATCAGAGGTGGATGTGTGCCCTTTAGCCTGCTGCAGCAGGGAGCAGCTGTGCCAGGGAGGCCAGTCTGGACACAGGTGTAACAGTGACCTTCAAACACGGGAAAGTGAACTGCGCTCCAGAGAAGGGGCTGGCTTTCACAGGGGCAATTCAGTGTAACCTCCTCCCTGCCCCACAGGTGCTGCCCTCGCTCCCCCTTTTCCCAGAGGGAGGAGGAGGATGTTTCAGGATGTCACACTGTTGAGATGTCAGGGCACAGGCAGGCAGTGTGGAGTACTGAGGTGCTGCAGGCAGCATCTGCAACACCCTGCATGGACAAAGCCTAGAAGTGAGTGGAGTGCTTTAATTCCTGTGATTCAAGCTTGCAGCTGGAGAGGAGGGGATTTGCCCCAGTCGTGTTTGGGAAGGAAAGCAGCAGTGATAAGCAAGGAAAAGCTGCTTCAGCCAAGGTCTGTTGAAGAGCAGGGAGACTTCTCGCAGCATCTGTGATAGGTAGTGCATACAATGGCTACAAGGAGGGGTTTTGCCTTCTGGCAAAAGTGCAAGTTAGAAGGAATAGGTGGGAAAGATATGATTTTAGGGAAGTCAGAAATGTACACAAAATTTTTAGCATACTCTCTTAGTAACATTCATAATTTGCTACATAGGCTGCATGGCAATCTGCTTTAAAGAGCCAATTTTAAAGTTTCTTGTGTGTTTTTCCAGTTTTGTCTACCTGTTGTACTTCACAGCATGGAGGCTAGAAAAACAGCTGAGTTCTACGAGCCATGCAGGACCTAGTAGTAGTGCTAGATCCTGTGAAGATGCTTTGAGTTTGCAGATGAAAGGCAAGAGGGGCACATCACTCGTGTTTTCTCTAGTTGTAGTTGGTGACCCAATTATTTTTCCTGGAGTCTTAGCCCAACTTTCAGTTCCTGAGGCAAGTTTCCTTACATGAGGGAACTAGCCTCATGAACTGAGGGGAGAAAAGGCAAACAAACAGCTGCTTGATTTTCTTTCTCAGAAAAATTAATTTTGAGGGAACTCCCAAGACACTAGTGGTTGTAGGCTGAAGCCACTAACAGGACCAAACTTTTCTACATACATTCACGTTTCCAGCAAGTGGACTTTGAAAGAAAATGGACATCCTGGCCTGGCACAACGACGACAAAGTGTTTTTCTCCACTCCACTGGTATGGACATATGCCAAATAGCTAATAATTGCTGGGGGGCAGGGTGAGAGGGAGGACAGAAAAGAACATGGAAGTAGGTGTGACTTTCTGATATTTTTTAATTCCTCTATCTTCAGACTGTTGTCAAGGGCAGGACTCTTCCATTTTTCCCCTCTTCCATATTCACAGTTGGTTAATTTTCTTGTGCATTTTTCACAGATAGCAGAAAGCAGGTGAGAAAAGTAATGTGGGTTTGTACCGCTAGCACTCTAGGCAGGAAGTAGTATCTGCTGAAAGCCT
The DNA here is from genome assembly GCA_013397955.1 of Grantiella picta. Lineage (NCBI taxonomy): Eukaryota > Metazoa > Chordata > Aves > Passeriformes > Meliphagidae > Grantiella > Grantiella picta. The sequence goes on from VZRM01015739.1 coordinate 358,379, forward strand.
CCCTCTCAGCAGAACATCAAGGGCAGTAACTAGTATTAGCATTTGCAGGAAAGACAAACAGTTTTTTGTGTGTGTGCATGTCTGAATACTATTAACTGCTTAATACAGGTGTGTGGCAAGGCTTTCTGCTTCCTGGTACACTGCACTTTCATTTACATGTTTCCACCTCATAGTCAGCTGACAAATGCTAAAGAAATCTCCAGGCTGGTGTTATCCAGGCCTCTGCAGGCTATTGCTAGCTGCAACTGCTAGTGAGGTGTTATTCCCAAATATGTGGGAGATTTTGCATTTACAGAGCAGGTGTGACATGCTGTACTGGTCAGAAAAAGCTGGCTATTTAGACAGAAAACTGAGCAAACAGTTCCTTTTGTGTTCGGTGCCTGTGTGTATGCTTCTATAAACAGCAGAGGAATAATGTCATTTGAAAGGATTTTTACCAGCACCTGCTTTTCAGTTTGCCTGGTCAGACTGAGTCTGACAGGCAAATATGCTCAGACAGGAAAATTGACTCATCGCATTTGGCACTTCTAGGTTTATGGTTTGAACCCAGTGGAGCTTTCTGCTAAACATGGTTGCATGTAACGAGACTTTAGGAAAGGGATGGCATTTTCACTTTCTTGTGTTTTAAAATCTGTGTAATGCTATTTTATGAATGTAGAGCCTCAAAATATCCTGTTGTTCACTTAACAGCCACAAGAAAATATGTCTCAGTAAATTTCATTGAATTGTATCTGAAGTTGTTCCCTGTTTATCACAAGCCATCCTGGATTAACAAAAAATCTGTCAAATGCATACAATAAAACAAAGTACAATCTACACTAACTCCACAGCACTTATGAGCATTTATTCCCTAAGCTTCCTGGAATGTTATGATGCCTATCACTATTCCTGTCCAAAATATAGGCATTTCACTGATACAGCTTTTGTTTCAGACCTGTTTTTCTTCGTGGTGGCACCTACTGACCCTTAAGTTTCCATTTAGTCCAACTGCCCCGTGAGACTGTGCCTACTCACCTTGGATTAAGTCTCAAATTATTTGGGTGACAAGGCCTAGATCCAGTGTTTACAAGACCTTGACTACACCTGCTATTGGTACTACCCTCAAAAGGGATGATCCCAAGAAGGAACAGATTAGACGTGTACTCTGAGAGGATACTAGCAGGGTTAGTATGCTAATCAGAAGGTTTTGTCTTTCTCCTGTACATAGTTTCAAATCTATTATAATTTAAAAACAAGGGGTCAGGCTGCAGCACCTTAGCAAGCAGACTTTGAGCAGGAATTCAAGGTATGCCAGCAAAGCCTTTCCCAAGATCGTGTTTCACATACAAAATGTACAAGAATATTCCATATTTGTAACTGAGGTTACAAATGCTTTGCTTGAATCACTTTACCTATTTTCCCTACAATTGGCAGTATTTGTGCCAAAAGTCCACCCTGAGTTGGCTGTCTGTTCACTAAGTAAACACCTGAGGCAAGAAGCTTGGAAATCATTTCTTGAAGAGAGTTGTCCTAGAAATGATTGCCCTCCATATACATTCCATACTGACTAGGCTCACACTAGCTGCCAGCCTCTGTGAATTCAGAATAGCTCTTCCCCCTGATATTTTTTTAACTTTTGTCCATTGTGTGGAGCTTCTGCCAGTGTATTTTACTGTCATTGTGACCTTCTTATCTTGCCAATTCCTGTACTAAGTCCATTTGGAAACTGCTTCGAAGTTCATTTTGTTCTTATAGTTGAAAAATATTTTTCCCAGGCTTTACATAAACAACAGCAAGCTCATGTCATGATGATGTAGTAGCTGCATCCTGTTCTAGAGGTGTGACATTCCACATCAAGCTTCATAACAAGGATTTGATAGTCTTTGGCAAAGCAGGTAGTTTGGACTGTACAGTAAAGGCCTCTTCAACCGCTGTTCTCACTTAATGGTATTGATAAGGTAATTTTCCAGTGACTAGGCATTTTAGCAGTGCTTAGCAGGAGATTAAAGGAAAATCATTCCAATGTGCTGTCAAGTACAAAATTAAAAATCAGCTCTTCACACTATCTACAGATAGATGGATAAAAGCTCTCTTCAAGAAGAAAAGGTAATGAGTAACTTAATTATAACCTTACATGCTGAACCAGGAATGCAGGGCGAAAAATAGCTCTGAATTCTTGCTGCACTTAGAGCTTGCTATCATGGCAATTGGAACACGTGGGCTCATTGCAGAGCCAGGGCAAGGTGGGAAGAGTCAGCTTGTACTAACAGCTGTTTCCATGATGTGTGTAACGAACCATGAACCTTCTCTCACAAATGAATCATGAAACATAAATGCCTCGACACTGGCTTATGGTACTTGCATGAAGAGGTGCCGTTCTATGTTTTCCTCAAAAACCATTTTAAGTGATGCCACTAACAGCACACATGAAGAAAACTGTATAATCTACATTAGCTGACTTGGAAATGGTCACACTTCTAAAGACTTTGATCAATAGTAATGGCTATAAATAAGAATGTTAAGTGAAAGACTTCAAGTTCTTGATTGTGTGAACACATCTTCCACATTTCTCTTCCAAGTCTCTTCATACATTTCTGATTCTGAAATCACTCTTTGACCATCACATTAACTGCTACCACGAAAACAGTTTGTGGGTTGGGGTCTAATTGAACTAAGAAAGCACGAGATTTGTGTTAGGTTTAGGTCTAAGGAAATTAGACTGCTTGTAGCTGAATGTTGAGGGCTCGAGTATTTAGCTACCCCCGCCTTCTGCATATAGATGATCCTCTGCCTCCATTTCCCATCTTGTTCTACAAGATGTAGTCTGGATCCACAAGCTTATTTTCTAAATAGTAACCCATGCAAAAATAGTTAATTTTCCACCAGAGAGATGGATAAGATCCTGTAAAACAGCCCAGTATCAAATGCAGGTGTGTGAGCAATGCCTGAAATACTGTTTTAGGAGTTTTGCTGACATTACTACCTTTTTCCTCCATTGTTTCTGTAATGGTATTCCATGCAAAGTGAAGCAACCTTGGAAACTGCAATATTCTGAGGCAAGTTCTCTGCACACCTGCCCTGTACCTCTGTGCTTCCCCTGCGAGCCATGGGCACATGGCAGTGAAATGGACCAGGTCTGTCAGCAGCAGTAAGTTAGGCTTCTACACAACTCTGGCATCTTCCCTGCAATTAACAATTAATGTGAAGAAATCAGCACTGCCTGATCCTTTAGGTGTTAGTCATTCATCTGCCTGAATCGCTTTTGATGCATGCACATTTCTATCCTCTCTGCCATTAAGCACTTGAGTGAAGCCAGCTGTGACAGTTGTCCAACCTGCCAGCAACTGTCCAACCTGCCAACCTGTCCACCTTCCTTAAAGCCAGTATTACTGTCATCCTACCATCACCATCTTCCTGGTTATGTGCTGCTGCTTCCCATCCCCACCAGTACACCTGTGGTGCAGTAAACCCTAATTTTCTTCCAGGAAAATCAGCTTGGGTTATTTTGTGCAAAGTCCAAACAGCAAAGGTATGTTGCACCACCTTTACTGCATCAGCTTTGCTAAACAGATTAGAGAATCTGAGTAATCAGTTTGGCAGAGGAATGTGGAACTAGAAATTATAAGAGCCTGCGATAACAACACATTCATATCTTACTGGGAGATGTGGAAGATGCTGCTTTAGGTGTCTTATTTCCCTTTTAGCACCACTTTCCTATATTAAAGGCCAAGGTTGGATAGGACCATCATACATATCCCTGGACATAAAAGAAAAGAGTTACAACTAGGTTTTGTGAGATTCCCTGTCCTGGTTCAGAGAAAACTTACCAAATCAGGCTGACAAAATGCTTTGGGACAGCAACTTTGCTTTGATACAGACTTTGGCAGAAAAAAGAAAGAAGAGCATTGTCTCAGAGGGGAGCACATGCCCTGTGTGGGAAACAGGGGGATGAGGCAACAGTTTAACCAAGATCCAGTTCAGCCTCTAATTCAATGCACAATCCAAAATCTTGTTTTGTAATGCTCTGACCACATCTGTGTAAAGAAACTCTCTTCATACTGAAATCTGTCACTGCACTGTGTTGCTGTGGAGCAACAATAATTGCTCTGGAAGTCTTGTAGACAGGAGCAAACCTTTCTCAGCCCAAGATGCTCCTGGATTGCTCTTACCCTGCAGTCAGGATATGCTGCAGCCAAGCGATCACAGTTGTAGCTCACAGTGTGAAGCCTTCATTTGGTACCTCTGACCCCTGGCATTCAGCCCCGCTGATGAGAAACTGGGAGGGTATCCCAGTTGGGTGGGTGTAGGCTTCCACAGAGGGGCAGGAAGGACAGCAGGAAAGAACAGACAGCTTTTCTCATCTCTTGGACGAGTAGAACAGCAGAAGAGCATTACTGAAGAATAACACAGCTTTTTGCAAGCACCCTCCGGGGAAAAAGCTGTGAAGGAAATTATCAGAACAGATCAGGAAGAACCAGATTTTTGTGTGCTGGCTGTACTCACTATATTCATCCTGCCTTGAAAGAAGAAATCAAAAATTAATACCTTGAGTTTTAGTGAAGGGGCCTAGTAGATCCAGATTCTCTATCCCCAGCAAATACAAATCTAGAGTAATTACAAAGAATTGTAAAAATAAAAACAGTACTAAATCAGAACAAAGAGGACAGAGTACAAAGATTTTTGGCTCTGCCCTCATGATTTACTGAACCATAACAAAAGTTGACTAATCCCTCAGTACCGAGGAATGAGAAGCTACAGAATTATAAAACAGATAAACAATTAAAGAAAAAAATTTTAAAAAAAGGCTAGGCCATGGAAATGCTATAGAGACTATTAAGTTTTAAGTTGGTCTACAGGTATTTAGGGGGAAAAGTAATTGTTTTGACTTGGATAATAGCTGCTATAATTCTATGACAGAACTTGATCTGATCTCTGGTAGGGAAATCATGAAATACCATGACTTCCATGTTTTAACCCACATTACAGAAGAAGTTTTCTTAGCAGCTTAAATACAGAATCCAAAATATGTTTTTGTAGTAGCTGAAAGGCATTGAAAACCAAGCAAATAACTTAGTGTTTGCATATTCAGCAGACTCCAAAACACCAAAATCTTATCCCAGTTTCAAAAAAACCCCAAAGAAACAAACTAAAAGTCTGAGGAATTACAAATTTCTCACTTAATTAGGAAATTTGCAGTGTGAAGAACTCAGAAAAGAATTGTGCAAAGTATTCTTCAAATTTGCAGTTTTCCATGGGAATAACAACATGGAATAACACAGGCTGAGTACAAGGAAGGGCTAGCCTTTCTGTGAACTTTCAGTATTTGTTGTTCATAAAAAAGAAGGCAGTGAAGAGCCGGAAGAGAAAATTATATGATCAGCATGGACATCAAGCCAGAGTACTTAGACAAACAATGGCTAACATAAATCTCACGTTGATTTGAAATGCATGGTTTGCAACATGAGAGATGATTTTTAAAAACACAGAACAAAGAGACTGGTGTAGTGTTTTGTCTTGAGGCTTTTTTTCACAAAACATGCGTCATGACATTTGGACAATTTTAACAGCAAAGAAAACATTAAGAGGAGCACAGCCATCAAAACAAGAATGTTTCTTCTGTTCTGAGATGCCTTCCTTTGTGGTGTTGGTTTTTTTCCTTAATCACAATAGATAGTTTTGACAGCCTTTTGGATTCATGCTCCAATCAATGAATTCTGAACAGATTTGGAAGTTTGGGATGATACTTTACCCTAGTGAGTATGTCTATCTATGCCTCATCTGGCATAAATGCAAATTTATGTGTTAGCTTCAACCACATCTGGCTCTGTTCCCTGCATTTTCCTCACACAGTAATCCCCTTATCTTTTCATGTATTCAAAACCATGCTCTTTCAATTTATCTTATTTTGTGCACTCTGCCCCACCTCCCACTTGCAATAGTCCGACCTTCCCCAGCATTCCCAGTGTAATATCCAGAAGTTAAAATCCTGCTACTGGGTCCTATCTCTCTACAAGGACCCATCTGCCTGTGCCTTTCACATTGGCTGCCCCATCATCAGCATCGCATCATTTTTTCTGGTGATTTTGAATTCCTCATCCTCACTTTCAAGGCACTTTCATTTTCTGCAGCCAGCAGTGGGTTGCTGCCTTTCAACACATGCTCCAGCAAAGCTAAAGTGCATTTCAGACTTTGCAGGAAGTCACCTCAGAATTAAATCAGCAGGGGAAAAATAAATAAATCAGTAACATAGCCAACCAAAATATATGGGAAGGAAGCAAGCAGGCAAAACAGAGTCAGAGTAGCCAGTGTTCACTAAGCCAGCTGTGCAACAGCAAGGTTTGACCTACCATGTTTAGATTTCCTACCTTGTGCTCCATCCCTTTCTTTATATCCTTAAGTTTTTATCTCTTTTGCCTTCACTCCATGATTCTAAATACCCCCTCCTCGTACTAAAGTCCCCATATTGTTTTTTTAACCTACAAGGATTTACTACAACAGCAATGCTTTGGAGGATAGTTCAGCATATACTGTATCATGAAACATCACCATAACCTTATTCTGCTACTTGTTCTGCCTTAAACCAACTCACAGGTATGTGCTACACTTTGTAGATATGTTTGAAGTACAGCTGAGAGGAGTTTGTTTTATAGGTTATTGTTATATAGGCCAGTGAATGAGTAACCTCATAAAATTCACAGAAGATAGGAGACAGTAATCACTAGTAACAGTTTAATTAACTAAAAATCAGATTAACTTAAAATCAGATTAATTACAGATTAACTAAAAATCCTTAGAAGCAAGAGAGATTATATTTATCCTTTTCCTCATCAATCTCCCATTTTTAAACCCGCACACTGTCACTTCATTACCTCCATAACACTCTGTTCAATAAGCGAGCAGGTCATGTTAATTTCACTATCACAACAAAGGAGATTCGGGACACCTGTAAGAGTGTCAGGGAAGCATGAAACACAATTGCCACCTACTGCCAGCTTTCCAGACTTTAATGCAATGAAAGGCTGTGCCTTCCTGTGAAATTCAGAGACCTAACTTGTGCAGTTTGTTCCTCCTTAGTCTACCTTGAAATCAGTCTGCAGGAAAAGAGCTATAATGCCAGAGAACAGCGACATACTGGGAAAAGTATGTATTAAACCATTTGTTCTTCCTGGCTGAAACACTATTATTTTTAACCTTTGTCTTTTGGAGTTAATGTTTTATATAACAATTGCACTAATCAACTGAGGGTTTTGCAGAATAGAGTGTATTTAATTACTAGCTCAGAGGCAGCATTCCCAGATTTACTGGAACATAAAAAATGTTCCAGACAAAGAGGTCTGTGTTCTACACAGCTGGCTAGCAAATACAAAGGCTGCCCTTGGGCAGGCTTTAGCCTGACCAACAGCGACACCGGCAGGAACACAAAGGTTTGCAAAAAGGCTCTGCTGTGCTGTGTAAGTCCCTGTCTCAAAATGCACATGCATTTCCCTACTATTTGGAGGAAAGTAATGAACTGTATGGAAAATCAGTGCTAATAATCTAGCAGAAATAAAAGACTGCTAACCACTATCTACTTTTGTACCAGCTATCCACAGGGAAACCATGTTCAAAATGTGACACAAGATGCTTCTCACTGCAAGTAGCATTTCAGTGGCAGCAGATGTTTGCACACAGAATGCAATTAATACATTAGTTTTCAAACACCAAGCATGTAGCACATGGCAGCGTGTCTTGCTGATTCAGGAATACCAAACAGAGGACACTAAAAAAATCATTACTAAGTCATTATTTTTACTCAAGAATTTGATTCTGTGTGACTAAGTCATTTTACCCCTATATAAACCTTAATTTTTTTTTCTGCTTCCATCAAGGAAAATAAGAGAATACACTTGTGCAATACATGATCAACACCTTAGTGCAGGACCAAAATAGCCAGTGATTCAGAAGAAAATCCAGGCACAGAAGTCTCCTGTAATTTATATCTTCCACGTAGTTACTAATGAGATTAATGCAGAGACATGAATGGATTAATGCAGCTAATGAGTCTTGAATACAGCACCTATACACATATGATTTCTCACACAGAAACACAGCTGCCACAAATTTCAAGTTCTGGCAGCCATGTGGTTTTGAACTCATCCAGAAACAACACAAACAGAATGACAGAAACACCACATAAAAAGAATACGATATAAAATGAATAGGCTGGCGTGTGAAAGAAAATGTTGAACACTCTCCCAGTTGTTTCAAATTCAACATTGCCGGACCACTTTTTGCAAAATCGCAATCTGAGACCTAACTTGCAAGTAGTATTCCTGGTTCCTGAAAATCATCAACTCCACAGGAAGAAACTGTGATAGAACACAACAGTATAGAAGAGAAGCAGCCTGCAGCTCCCAATCTCCCAATTCATTAAAAAAGTAATTTCTCTGTTTAGCAGCAAAAATATTAGTAGGATTTTCAATTTTTTTCCGGCAATAATATGACAAAAAGAAAGGAAGTTACTTGCAAGACTGTTCCCATCAAGGTCACTTCACAGTAAGCAATACTGTGCTAACAAATGAATTATTGATCACGTGTCATTTAACACTTGTTATTCACTGATGTTACACACTCAGTGGTAATTAAGTTTATGCAACAGTGGAAGATGCTGATAGAATTTGTATTAAAACTGCAAGTTCCATTATGTTGCACATATCAGTAGCTCGAAGACACATTTTATGAATTCTCAAAATTGCTTTCCTTGGGTGAGATAACCCACTGACAGGTAATGCAGTTTACAGTCTCCTGAGTGGACTTTCCAAATTAAAGCAGAAATTGAGAAATTGGGGGCTTATAGTATCTTTAAGCCTCCTTAATTTAATACTTCATCATAATCATAACTGCTTACAGGCACTTAAATCCTTGTCAAAACATATTACAATCTGCAGCAGCCTTTAAAAAACACTCTTCCCAGAGCCACTTGACTGGAAATCATTCAGCCAGCCAGTTCTGGTAGGATTGTTCAGCACCACATGTAAGGAATTCAAAGCTTTCCAGAAAGAGAAGCAGCATTATGACTACCTGCTCCAATGCCATACTAGCATTGTCCAGTGACAATGCAGATAACAGATCTTTGGAATAGTAATTCCCATACTCAACAAAAATGGGGCTGAATTTGCAACCTGCTTACAGAGAGAGCCTATTTCCTGCCTACGTAACACAGATCTAACCCACTTACTCGTAACACACAGAGGCAGTTATACAAGTTCTTCAAGCTGATACCTCTATAAGGCTACCCAAAAGTTTGTACTGAAGAAGGAATTATGTATCAAGATGTCAAGTTTACCTTCAAAAGTTCAGTGTGTATACCACACAGTCACCGCTTGATCAGATTTGTGCATTTTTTTCCATTCATATTAGTTTTCAGATAATGATTTGAAGACCAGCCAAACATCAGACTCACAATACCAGTTTTGCTCCATTCACAAGCTGAGTTCCCATGTCTAAAGCCAAGGGGCAGAATCAACTTTATTCCTGTAAATTAAACAACTGGACTCATGAAATTATTTTACCCTAAAAGAATATTTTACCATGAAAAGAGCTTATATTTTCAAGAAAAACAGATGCAACATGAAGCTACCCAGAAACTATAATAAGCAGCAAGAAACAAGAATTCTTGATCTTGTTTTTCATTGCTGAGAGTTTCATACTAATTTTCATTGCCACAGAACAGCATTAAAAAGTAAAATTTCTATAAACCTGTGCTATTTATTGAACTATCAAATTTGGGAATTAATCTGTTTCTTTGCCCAATATGCTAGTTATTATCTGTCTACTTAGGGTATGTCAGTTCCTTCTGTGTTCTAACATAAAACATTCTTTAATGAAATGGCCAAACACAAAGAACTGGAGGAGAGAACACAGCTGGCACTAAGAGACACAGTAGGAAAAAACTTTGGTTGCCTAATGTTTGATCTACAGAATGGGACACCCAAAATACCTTCTACAATGCAGAGGTAAAACTCTAAACACTATGCATGTTAAAATTAAAAACAACTAGCATTGTGATATGGTGGACTTGCAACCCAGTTTGCATGGCATTGCTATCAAAACATCATTAAAATAAATCAGTAGCCAAATCAAACTCCTAGAATCTGAGCCCATAATGAACAGTTCTGCCATGTTCCAAGATTGTGGAAATTTGATACGTGATATTGAGAGGAAAAGAAAACCCCAAAAACAATACACTAAGAACCTCAGAAGTTCCTCTGTGAAAAGCTAAAATCAGTCTAGTAGCACTGTGTCTTTTCTCATCCCAAGTCTTGAGAAAGGCTCCTAAATGAGCTGATGTTGCGTACAGTCTCCAGAAACTGCCACAAGAAACGCCCACTGAGGTGAAATGCAAGTAAACGATGTGCCTTTCCCTGGCAAATTTTCTCTGGAAAAATATTTCCTCTGAGTGTATCTCCAGTTCTTCAGCCAGTTTGGCTGTAGGGTGTCACAAGAGCTGTGACTACCTGAATTGTCTGTAACCCCTGCAAGTGTTGAAAAGAGATTCCAGGAGACTACAGTGGACCTGTATCTCCCAACATGTGTGAGAAGCAGGAAAACTAAAGCAGTGTTTTTAGCCCAAAGATTCTTCACCAGACTAGCAGCTCAGTGTGTGAAAATGGACAGTCGGCTGAATGCTCCTGCTCAAAAACAGTGAATAAAACAAATGAGAAGCCCAAGGTATCTCACAAAATTTAACTTTATTTATGTATTGAAAAATAGCCCTGTACTGCAGACCAAATATCCCCCACAGCAGCAGTTACCTACAGGAAACTTGGCACACGGCTTGAAACACAGACCTCGTAGCTGGAAATATCAGCAAAAGGTGGGGACAGGGTAGAGGCAGTGCTGGTACTGAAATATAGTGTTAAGGCAACAGGTTATCCAGGCTACCTGAATCCAAGATTGTTAGTTTTAGTCACCCTCCCTTCTTCCCAAAGACCACATATTTCTCATTTGAAGACTACATTAGTAAATTCATACATAGAAAGTGAAGCAATTTAAGAATAGCTGATTTTCTGACAGAATTGATTCAGATAATTAATTTTTATCCCCATGATGCTTAGGAGCTGCTTGATTCTGAAATGCTAGGACGGTTCATAGCACAGCCATTCCTAAGGTTGTTACTGAAACTTGATTCCTTGAGCCAAAGGCAAATCTTTGCTGTAGTTGATTGTACTGAAAGAGAAACAAGAATAGTGAACAGACTTAATCACTGAGAGAGATTATGCAGTCCACTTCCTACGTACAAAGCTTCTGACTCCTGTCACATCTAAACAAAAGACTTCATTAAGCAGTTTGCCTCTTTTTAAACTTATGAACTAACTTTACTCCAGTTTTCAATACAGTAACCATGTACAGGGAAAGACCACATTTTCCATTATCTCTTGCTTTATGGAGAATCTTATTACGCTTTATCTCTTTTATCTCTTACTAGGAGAACATCCATACAGAAAAATCAAGGTGTGATTTCTCACATTCATAAGCCTTTGCATGGAAACCAAAGATAGCACAGGAAAAGGCCATGGAATTCAGCAGAGAACACTGATGGTCATCCACTGTGGGATATCAGGAGATTTGTGGATAGATAAGCAACAACAGCTGAATCACCCACCAGTGGCTATAATGGTGCCCTCATGATCCCCTCACTGTGGTTGCAACTTAGCTTATTTCCTGACAAGTTTCAGTAATTTTTCAGATGAGTATAAAATGAAGCAAGGCAGGGGGAGGAAACCAAAACCACCCTACTTTTTCTCCTTTGGAAAGTTAAAAAAATGTCTTTATAAAAACCCTTCAAATCATCTTCTACTATGAACGTGAAGAAAAGGCAATTACACCTACAGATGACTATCTCACATTCAGTAAAGACAGTGGCCTTGTAGTCAAGGATTTATATATTTTGAACTTTTGGAAGTTCATCCATAATTTACATTTATTTGTCTTACCAAGTAGACCGTCTCATATAAAGTTTCCATGAATCACTTCCAGATTCTCTTCCCCCACCAGTGTGCTTTTCACCACCTGTAGCAAAAATGTCATAAATTAAAACCTATTTTTGGACATGGAAATCTGGAATAATTACAGGAAGAAAGACATTTTATAAAAATACGTGGGAAAAACTATTCCCATGTATATCTGAACTAAATTACCACCCCACACAACACACAGAGCTGGCTCTCTCTCCTCATGCTTGATGCAAAATATATCTGCCTGGAATGTGAAGTCTCATCATGCTGGCACTAGAGGACCTTGTTTTGAAAACATTTTGTCTTAACATGAGACAAGACTACAAGAATGTGCTGGTTCTTATATTGTTTAAATGGTAAGGTTAGTATTTCTTCTTCCACCCCCTCACTTCCTCAAGTATATACAAAATAGAGAAATAAAGGCAAAAATGTTTATTTAAAGACTTTCTCACAAAAATACTACATGCCGTACATATTACCTAAACCTGCAAACATACACAAAATTGCTCAAGATTGTTTTAATTAAAACTGTTTTAAACAGTTTTCCACCTGGCCATGTCTTTAAACATATATCTCTGAGTTACATTCCTTTGATGGAGGGGAGGAGAAGGAAATAACACATGAAAATTTTAAAAACCAAATACAGGCATTTTTAAAGGTTTAAATCCAACTACCTCTAGTCAATATCTGTTTTCTGTTAAAGCAGTATGATTCAAAGTTAACTTCATTGCTTTCTTCACATTTAGTCATTTAAATGGACTGATTAAAACCTTGAAAAAAGAGACCTAAAAAAAGCACAAGTAACATACCGAAAGCACCTCCAATCTCAGCTCCGCTGGTTGGGATGTTAACGTTCACAATGCCACAGTCAGATCCCTTTGGCCTACAAACAAAAATAAGACACAATTCTTCCTTAGGATCAGGAAAGGCTCCCTCCCTAAAAGGAGGGCTATAAAATGCTCAACTAGCATAATGCATAGGTTTACAAAAGACATGAAAGACTGTGATCTTATGTCTCAGGAAAGTACAAAAATAATTTAAATTATACCCAAGCCAGCGGAAAATCCTTCCCAAATCCTTGGTAAAGATACTGCTGGAAAGACCTTGTTTTACTTCATTATTCCAGGCAAAAACCTCTTCTTCCTCCTAGAAGGAGCATGTGTCAATGGTTAAGCCATGACTATCCAAAGCAAAGCAGTTACAAAGAAGCACTGCGAGAAAAAACCCAACATACCACAGCTGTAACGCAAATGTACAGAATGGCACTGGGCAAACACACACATACCATGTCAACAAAACCTCCTCACTGCACAAAATGCACTGCTTTTGAACACATATCAAGAGTGAACTCTAACAATAGAAATCTATTCCTGCACAGATTCTCATCTTAACTCCAGTGCTCTTCACATAAATGCAGCTACACGGTGAGGTAAGCAGTGCAGAATAAGAGCTACCACTTCTTGAAGTGTTGGGACAGCTGCATGGATGTGACATGCATCTGAGATCTCTTTCGTGACTCTGCTGTTACCATCCTTGACACCTGACTAATTTCCCACTGTTATTTTACCTTAAATTTCAGCACATACAATATGGGGGCAAACGTCTCAGTGTGGACAATGGGTGCATTATGAGGAAGGCCAGTCACAATGGTTGGTTCAACATAGTTTCCAGGGCGATTTATAACCTTAAAAATACATTAAAAAATAAATGAATAAGTTCCAGTCGGTATCCAGCTTCGTACTGGTGTAGGAGAGGAATCCTTCATGGTCTGACAGTTGTGCCCAGCAATCAGAAACTGAAGGCAGGTAATCTGAGTAACTTAAAATTTTACTTATTTAAGGATTTAAAATATAGAAGCACAACTTATGTCCACTAAGGATGTAATCAACTTTTAAAGTCTAGCAGCTGAAACTTCCCTTCTCCTATTTGTAAGCTGATCAGAATTTTAAACGTCTTATTTTATTATTTTAAAACAAAGAATAAAGAAGTTGCCAATGAAAGAAGTTCCAAAACAATAGGTCAGTGAGAACTAAACATTGAGTATGATGAGGACATACAAGTGGTTGTCTTGAAACACCAGTATTTCCTCAAGTTTGATATTGTGAGGGATAGAACTGTAATCTTCCTTTGTTATGTGTTTGACATTCACCATTTACACTGCTGTTTTTATTTCCACCATCACCTGTAACTGGAGGGTGGTGTAAGAAAGAGCCAAAAGCTCCTAATCATTTCTTGGAGGAGAAAGTAGCTTCCCAGCAGAATTGCCTTTACCCTGAAGACAGGATTCCAATTCAAACATTCTTCATATGATTAAACTAGCATCCGGTAGTGGTTGACAGAACAAACTGAGGTACAATCTTGCCTAAGCCATCATGTTACTGTATTTTTTTCCTAGAGCACAAAATGTAGCAGGAAAAATAAAAGTTAAGTCACCTTTCCACCACAGACCAAAGAGCCACCCTGTTGTTTTGCTTGTTCTACAGCATCAAGGAACATTTTCACTGCTTCTTTGGTATGAAGAGGCCCATACAGAGTGTCAGCTAAAAACAAAAGATTCAGAGGAATATTTTCAGTAAAACTGTATATGTTAGCAAATATTCTTACCACATCATCTTGAAACTAACTGTTTAATCTGCCCAGGATGAGCAGTATTAGGCAGATTCTTCATTTTCCTTTCAGAGTTTGTACTCTAAATGAAACCAGCTATTTCCACTCCCTGGTAAATGGCTAAAATTAGATAGTTCAGATCTATAATCTCTTCAGAACTAAAGCAGAAAGAAACCAACAGCAACTTGTCTCCCAAACCCATGAGTTGGAAATAGCTACTTACAATCCCATGGATCACCGATGCGGACCTGGGCATAGGCCTTGGCAAGCTTTGCCACCACCTCATCATGGATGCTTTCATGGAGAAACTGAAATGCAGTAAGAAAGTTGTAAGACAGCGCAGCCTATATAACTATTCCTGAGGTACTACTGCACTATGAACTGGACTGAATGAGGAATGGAAATAGTGCTGCTTATATTCAGCAAATCCCAAAGTTAAAAACAGACAGAGGCCAAGCCCTCCAAACAGCAGCAACACCAGAAAATGAACATGTAAAATCTTTACCATGAAGATTTAAAACAAGTCAAGAAAAAAAAAATCTGTTTTAATTTTACCCCATCTCAGATCAGTGTTACTGATGTGTTCTGTAAACATTTCAGTTTAGCATTCTAGAACAAACACTCAAGTAATTTTATTGCTGCAATTTGAGGAATCATTGCCCTTCCAATACACCCAAATCAATTAACCCACATCCATTTTGGCTAACATGTACCAAATCAAACCAGCTCTGGAAAGTCTATACAGACATTGGCTGACATTAATACACCTTTAAAGTTCTTGAAGATGACTGGTTAAGAATTAATAACAAAGTAAGCAACACACACCCCATTGCTTTGCTGAGAAATAAACACTGCACCAAAATTTGTAGCGGTCATAAGTAAAGCTCTGGCAATGAAAACAGAAAGAAACACAGAAGTATACCAAATATTGTTTTCCTGGCTTTTAGCACGTTTAGAAACACATACAAAGAAACTGTTCAGAGCTAGAATTACAGTGGAATGAAACTGTTTTCTTATTTTCCCACCATACTTATTTTCAACAAAATTAAAATGTGTTTCAAATATTATTTGTTGCTCTTCACAATATTAGGAGTTGTTAGGCATTATTTGAGCTAATATGGAAGTTAAAATTCAGAGCTACCCAAACCAGACAATATACATTTACTCACCAGCCTTCTAGCAGTTGTGCACCTCTGACCTGCTGTTCCCACAGCAGCAAACAGAGCAGACGGGATGACTAGGTTCAGATCTGCATCTTCAAACACTTTAAAAAAATTAAAACATGAGCATGTTACTGAAGTAAACAGGCAGTTCACAAGACTTAAGATGCTAAACAATACGCAACCTGCCAAACTGACAGGCTGGTCAAGAATCATTAGGAACAGTTGCACTAGCACAGCACAGTAAGATACAAAGAAACAACTTGAAACTCCTATTATTTCCTTGAAATTCAAATTAGACGCGTGGAATTGGACACAAATGTAGGTCTGAACTACCGAAGAGAGCCTTTTGCAATAAAGTTTGTGAAGAATTCCAGCTTCCTTTTAATTCAAGAAATGACAAGCAATTTCTTGCTATTTCTCCACCTTGCCCATATCTCACTGAGAAATCTATCAGTATAAAATAGCAATAATAAAGTGTATCCAGGTGGCTTTCCAAAAAGCATTGCTAAAACACACAGGCATCCAGTAATATAAAATACACAAAGAGCTGAACAAATTCATCTGGCTAGAAGGCCTTGAGCTGTTTTATAAAGTTCAAAGGATCCCCAAAGTACCACTCAGCTTAACTAGTCCCACAAAAGTCTCTCAAGCATTCAAAACTATCATTAAGTTTGGGACAAAAAAACAATCATCATGTGATCATTCAAAGTCAATTCCAGAAAGCGTGGGACTTTTGACATGAAAAAAAGAAACAATTTTTAAAGTATAAAACAAGTTTATGCCACTGGCTACAAGGCAGCACAGGGAAAAAGAAAGACCTATTCAATTGTGATTTTCAAAAGAGTAGATGAGATTCATGTAAATAAGCACATTTGTCCAGAATATGAGAAAGGTGAAACAAAAGGCAACAGCACAGCAGGACACCAATTTAGGTATTTATTGAGCTTATACATTCTTTCCGCCACGTTGCTCAGCTTTATAGTATTTATGTTGTTTATCTAGGAACTCAATCATACCCTAAGCTACTTAAACCTGAAAAACATGCTACTGAAATAAATACCTGCATGTTTTTCTTTTCAGTATCATAAGTATCTTAGACTTTATATATATGTACTTATACTCTAAAATGCTGAAAGAGGAGTGTTCATGCGTACAACAGTGCATAAAGGCATTGGAACAGGCTGCCCAGGGAAATGGTGGAGTCACCATCCCTGGAAATATTCAGAATGAATGAGGATGTGGCACTTGGGGACACAGTTTAGTGGTGAATATGCTGGTGCTGGGTTAAGAGTTGGAGTCAATCTTAGAGGTTTTTTCCAACCCTAATGATTCCACAACTAGAACTCCCCTAAAATAAAACTTACTTAACTCATCAACTCATTTATCAAACTCATTGTCCACAACACATTATTGAAGTTTACTGCTTCTCTCATTCCATTCTCCTCTTCAATACTGATTACTTAAAAAGTCCTTGGACTCTCACTTTCTATCTTAAAACAATAGCCCCTCCACTATACCAGAAGACAGAAACCCCCCCCAACATTCTATTATTCTGTATGTACTATATGTACTTTTAAAAACCCAGTGTGGAAGGAAAAATCAAACAAACAGAAGAAACAGAAAAAAGGGACAATTTGCTATAAATATTTGCATACTAACTTCCAAATATCATCTACAGGACTAAATTTCTACAGTGCATATTACCAATAATGGCATTGTTTCCTCCCAATTCCAGCAGGCTTCGACCTAATAAAAAACACAAAATAAGTTATGCCATGCACACATGTATTCACTGCACCTCAGTCAGTGAGTGAGGTCACCTCTAACTAGAGATAAGCTTCATTAAACATATTCTTCTGGATAAACAAAAGGTTTTAGACATCACAATCAACTAATCACTCTAGCCAAAGCAGAAAATTACACCGAATGCTACATCTATCACATGTTGTGAAGATATCTGCACAGCAGTTACGGCACAAAGAAGCTTAAAAATATAGGCAAAAAATAGCACTGGAAAGAAAAAGATGAAAACAGAAAAAAAGTTGCATAAATAAACAGTATTACATAGATAAAGAATAAGGTCCTGCAAAGATAAAAATGCACACAAAATTTAACTAAGCTCATTTATTTCCCTGGCAAATGTTTATCTAAAATCTGAGAGAAAGAATCCCAACCTACATGTGAGTGAATATTTGCTATGTGTTCCGGTTTTGGGGGGGGCTTTTTTGCACTTGTATGAACTTCAAATATATACAATTAAAAAATCCATGTCCACAAGGTGCTCTTTTTAAAACTAAGAAGTTAGAATGCAGCAGATGAGACGGACTCTTGCCTGTACACCTTTAAATATTTGCAACAAAAACAGCACCTCACAAATCATCACTTTTCTACTATATTTATAAGGAGTAAAAGGTGAGGGGGAATGAATTCATATATTTTATTCACATTACCCTGTTTGTTCACTCTGACAATCTCCATACAATTAAGCATTCATGGACACCACCACATATCTCCCCAGATAAATTGTAGGACTATGGATTTGTGGATGAACTGGAAAAAATAGCTGATTTGTAACAACTAACTAAAAAATGCTCTATCTATCTACAAGCAGTTTCAAACTTCCATTTTCCCAAGCCAAAAAGGAAAAAAAAAATAGGTAACACTGCTGAAACAAACTGTTATTTTAAAATCCTATGGAGCACCACTGCCTTCACCAAACACAGAAAGAAATAGAGAAGAAGCCGCACACTCACCAAATCTCTCCTGAACCATAAGCGCTACTTGCTTGCCCACTTTCGTGCTGCCAGTGAAGGACAAGAGGTCCATCCTCTCATCTTTCGCCATTGCTGTCCTGCACAGTGGGACACAGAGCACTATGTTCAACAGACATGCAGATAGAAAAGCAGCTTGCACCTTCCACATACACCAACTTCAGCCTGGGAGATCTTAAAAGCCAGAGTCACTCTTTGAAACATCAGGTGACTGAGCTAAAGGCCGGAAAGCTTCTTCTTAACCAAAAAAGAGGAACAAAGCTGTTTCCCTCCACCTTTTCAGGCCTAAAATGCATCTTCTGTAGTAATAGTGAAATTCATTCTTAAGTATGTTGTGATGTTAGCTCCAATTGTTATGATACATAAGAAAATATGCACATCAATCACTTTTCTTAATGCCTGCCATATGTTTTGCCTTCCCTTAAAATCCTCAAAAGATATATTTGAATATACATTTGTACGGGGAATTTCCATATTGTAAAAATCAAACAAAATTATTTGGCTTCTACAGCTTCCTAGTACATGTATACATCTATAAGCAAGTGCAGAGTCCTGCATGAGCATGGGAAAGGGGAATCATTCTCCTTCACAACTAATCTAAAAGGTTAATGCACTGTACATTGAAAACTGTTAAGAACGTGGTAAGGGGAATTTAATATTAGCTGTGTTCTTAGGGTGTAAGCCTATGCAGAAGTAGAATATAAACTTAGTCATGTCTCTTCATTAAGTATCTGGTAAGTTGTTAGCAGCTGATCTCATAACAGCAATTAGACATACATATTACATTTAGTGCAGGGCCAGACTTTAGGACCAGATGACAAAAAACATGGCAACATGAATCTATTAGGAACTCCTAGAGACCAGAACAACTTTATGAGAAGCACCTCAAAGAATATTCTTTACCTTCTACAAAGGTTCACAAAACACAGGAAGTATTACCTACCCAATGTCTGCCCCACCACAAACCAGAGAACAGATTGCTCCAGGCAACTTGTTATCCTCCAAGACTTTGGCAATTATCCTGGAATCAAAGATGTAAAAATGTTAGAGATTTCTAACAGGTGCAAATATGGAATGAGCCATTAGAAATGTCTAGGGGTTTTGGGGTTGTAGTGGTTTGGACAATTGTTCTCAGAAGTTAAAATTAGATCTACAAGACTTAGTAATTACCTATTTTAAGTGGCCTACTTTTATTTAGCATTTTAAAATAAATGTTATTGGTAATGCACAATAAATAAGTATTTAAAATGCTAATATAAAGTAAAAAGAAACATAAAGTATCACTATGACATTTAATCTTCAGAGAAGTTTTCCTTTTTATTGAGACAAAGATCAAAGAAACCAGAACTCACTTCGTAACAGCAACACTAACAAGGGATGTTGTAGGAGCACCCTTCCTAAGAAGAAAAAAAAAGGAATTACATTTTCTTATTATTTTCTTACACTTTGGTTAGGCTGGTTTTCAGCTACATGTTAAGACACGAACTCAAGCATTGCCTTCTGCAGCTGAGCATTCAGAACTTCTACTGAAATCCACGTGAACAAGGGCTAGGCCAGACATAAGAGTGAAGCAGGTAGATGAAAGCAAAGCAGGAGCTGGCAGAGGAAGTAAAGCTACTTACTTAGATTTTTAATCTTAGCTGTATCAACTCTGAATATATTAACTACCACTGTTGCAAGCATTCAACCTGGGTTCTTTATCCATAGGCCATTTGACTAAGTCCTGGATGCATCTGTACCTTAGTACCTCAAAAAAGACGTTACTACAACATAAAAAGCTCTGACTACAAACAGACCTAAAAATAAAGAGAATTTAAGCCTACATTAGATAGAACCAAATATCCAGAAACACCTGATACTCACTAGTAATTTCATGCCTGACATAACAGCTCTCTACCTTAAAAAATACTGTTGGCAGGTTGGAGAGCTAGATCTTACCATAGGCAAGCATTTCCACAGATCATTGCAATTGCACTGTTCCACCCATAAACTGCCACAGGGAAGTTGAAGGCTGTGATGATTCCTACTAACCCAACGGGATTCCACTGCTCTATAAGGGCATGGCCAGGTCCTGAAAGCAAATCACAGCATAATCATTTTCATCCATTTGATGTTTGGGGCTCTTTAAAAAAGGGAAAACATCTAAGCAAGAAACGCAGCATCACTCTTAAGTCCACCACAGCATTAGCTTGTGAAGAGCTGTGTTATATGGTCTCTGCAGTTTACCTGGATCAAGGTTAGCTACATTGTGCAAAAAGCTAACAACCTGACAAAATAAAGTTTTATTAATCTATTCAGTTAACATAATGATGCCTGTGTGCTAATCAGTAACTGACAAAGAGGACTCTTCCCTGAACTTTTTACATACTTTCCTCTACTACCTTTCATCAATAAATAAATCCAAGAGAACCTAACGCTTCAAAGAACAGAGAAAATGGATGGACTGACCTGCTTATCTGTCACTTCATTAGATACTTCACTGGCACTACTGTCCATCACATCTATTCCTAAATCTCCCTACATAACACACAGAACAGAGATTTTGCTGCACAAGACCATATATTTACACTACACCTCCATATCTCCATTTCTTGAAACAAACAAAAAAAAAACAAAACAAAAAAAAACCCAAAAAACAACACAAAGAAAACCAAAAAAATAACATACATACTTACTTTCTGAAGGCAAAATAGGTCCACCAATCATCCGGGACAAACCCACAGCGTAGTCACAGACATCAACATACTCCTGCACTTCCCCAACACCCTCAACAAAAATCTTTCCCATTTCCAAAGAGACCTGAAAAAATTAAGGTAGGACAATTAAAAAAAAATTCCCTTGGATCCCAAATATATTTTGTCTCCCACTAATGTCAGGTGTATCTACTCACCAAGTAAATTATTAGCACACATTTATTCATTAGAAGAGATTCACCTCTTTCCCAGTTATTCACAACTTAAAGAAACAACACAATAGACAACTGGACAATAGTCACATCTCAGTACCACAGGAAGAAATTAGAAAAGGAAATTAACGAAAAGGAAAAGGTTAAAACAAAACTACTGAAAGGAGTGTCCAACACTAATGAGGTTCACATGTGTAGATCAACAAAACCTTGGATTTTCATCAGCAGGCTTGCTGATGTACTAATTGTAATTGTATTAATTGTACTAACTGAATTAATTGTAATGTGCCTACATTGTGGGCCAGGCAAGGAACAAGTTGGAAATGAGAGATTACTCTGCTCCAGCAAAAGAGAACAGCCACTTACGTTTTTCATAAGCAAACTACTCATTTTACAACATCTCAAAGTGAATTTGAGAGATTTCATTTGCAGACACTGCTGAAAATGTGTATACGTGTTTAGTAATCTGGGATGTTTAGGATCATATTTTTCTTTTTGACTGAAGTCAAACCATATCCTTCTGTTAAAAACATATTAGATTTACTCAGTTGAAATAAATCAGTGAGAATAAGCTGGTATTTGAAGACATCTTCATCCAAAAGCGAGAAAATTTGAAATTTTAGGAACTCAGAAATCACCTTTATCTCCATGCAATTTTATAGTCATGCTCTGATATCTAGGTGTGACCTTCATGCAGACATCACGTACCACTTTACACTGATATCTGCACTTTAAAAGGCTGTTAAATGAGGAATCAGGTTTAAAAGATTTCCACAGAATTTTTCTATGTGAAGGTTAACATAATAATGACTAACTGTATTTCTATGATACCTGTGGTCATTGCAAGACACAAGGAACAGCCCCTATCTTTGATCAAAAATGGAGTGGCATCAGATATATTTACTAAGAAAGACAGCGGTGGGTCTGTAAGTGCAGTAGAAATACCTGGATACTTCATCAGGATATGGCAGGGCAAGGCTGGAAATTTCCACTAGCGTACGAGAAAGATTAGCTTCTATATGGTTTCTTTTTATATATACTAAAGCCCGGTAAATTCCTAAAACCTGAATACCTATTGCACTTTTTTCACCATGAAACTCATCCTCAATCCTCGCAGAGCTAAACAGACATATTATCTGTTTGCGAAAACTGAGAAAATGTGGCAAGAAGCTGTAAGTTTTGGTCAAGGAATATAGAACAAACTTATGTCTGTCCACACTCATCAGGGAAGCTGTACTGTTTTTGAATATAAGAGTACGTTAGCACTCTAATTCCACCACAGAAACTGTGCTGAGGAGACAACATCAAGGGAAACAGCAGAACAAAGTTTTGAAGGTTAACAATATGGGCTTGACTACACATGGAGTTATTCACTGGCAGCTGTTTCTGAACAGCAGCACAGATAGGGAAGCCCTGTAAAAAGAAAGCGGCAAGTTCCTCACTTATCTCTTTTTCTTCCCCAGCAACTAGCAAGAGTTTTAAAGGAGAGGTCCTTCAGCCTTTATGTCCCGCACAGCACTGTAAGATCATCTCATTAAGACCAACTCAACATCTGAAGCCTCATATTTCCCCATGTCACTTGGCAAAATCCTGCAGACCACCAGAAAGAGCTCAAGGTTAAAAGCTCTGTATCAGAGGAAGGTCTTTTTCACTATACTTTTAGTATTAGACAGTGCCCTATCTGACAGTTAAGAGGGACAATAGCACGGCAACAGCTGTACCACTCCTCCCAGACAGGCCCATAATAAATTAAGTTTTCTTTTCCTACAATACATTGTTATTTCATAGAATCACAGAATATGTGGAGCTGGAAGACACCCACAGGGATCATCAAGTTCAGCTCCTGGCCCTGCAGAGCACCATTCCCAAGAGTAACCCCATGTGCCCAAGAGTATCATCCAAATGCCTCTTGAGCTCTGTCAGGCTGGTGCTGTGACCACTTCCCTGGGGAGCCTGTTCAGTGCCCAACCACCCTCTGGGTGAAGAACCTTTTCTTAATATCTAACTAAACTCTACCCTGACACAGCTTCATGCCATTTCCATGCCATGATTTTTTTTATATTTTTCCTTCTTTTTAGAATTAAAACTTAATTAGGCAAGCTAACAGAACTAACAGCGATTATTTAACAATTATTAAGGTTCATATTGCAGAGAAAACTAAGTATTACTAAAAAAACCCAGTTTTGACACACCCCCAGCCCTCATTCCCCACTCACCCCCAAAAAATTTAAGCTAATTCTGAAAATATCTTACCAAGCTTCCTAGAACTTTGATTTTTTGTCTCAGGGCATCGCCAATCTGTCGCACTATTTCTCCACGTTTAGGTGCAGGGATCTAATCAAAACAAAACAGAAGAATCTATATGAGATTGACCATCTGTGTCTTCTGCTGTATATATACTGCTAGCTTTCTGTCCTTGTAGTAAGCAAACACTGATTGCTGTGCTTTTTCCTTTATCTTCCCAAGACACTGTTACTTGCTCATTCTTATCATGTGCACTGCCTTACAAGAAACTGTTTCCTGCCTCACAGAGATTGAAAATACTGCACACATTTTGTCTGTTCAGAACTTCAGTTCCACTGAATATTGTCAGAAGCATTCAGATTATTAATTCTCTTACTTCTGTTCAACTACATCACCCACAATGCCACCAAACAATCAGCTGCACCTCAAGAAACCAGCATTTTTCATGAAAGTGCACTTACTGGTTTCTGAGCCTTTGGAGTGTACTTAATGCCATACTTTCAAACTTTATTTCAGGATGACATCCATGCTGTTAGCAGAAATTAAGACACACAGAAACCTCAATCATGAAACTATTAAGCTCATATATCAACTCTTAATAGATTTTTTTTAATGTGGTGTCATTATGGTAAGTAATAATCAATAGCCAGGATCAACTGGCAAGTCATATGCAACAGGTTTTACAGGATTAGAACAGCAGTTCTCTGTAAAAACAAGACTGCAGAGAAATATATAAACCATGCAAGCATACCTCTTACAAGCAAAATCATTCAAGTAAGCTCATTAAAATTCACAATTCACAATTTTCACAAAATTCACAAATTAATAACGAATAACTTTGAGAAAAAAGTCTTTAGGAAACATTTGATGTGTTGATCTGTTGGATTGCTTTCAGATTATTTCCAAACATGTTATGAGTCACCAACATTATACTTACAAATTGTTACAAAAGAACACATATTAACATATCCTGAGGAAGCTGAAGAAGCTGCCGTGTTTGTCCTAAAGTTTGTTATTTTGAGACAAGGCAAACTACTTTGCTGGCTAAAACATAGACTACACATTACCTTTTAAAATCCACGTTTCAGGTTCTACCAAAGAAATGGAAGGTAGCTATAAGAATCAAGCCCGGCACAGCCACAAACAGAATGGGTGCTGGCTGGACACAGCTGGTACAGGCGCACTGAGAACTACAGCTTGTTAAGGAAAGATAGCTTAGAAAATTAGCTCTATTATACACAACATAGCTCTAATGCTTTTGAACAACACAGCTGTCCTGTGAGACACCAGAACAGTGGGTGAACCAAAAAAAAACCACCCCACATTTATAACCAGCAGTTTTCCTCATGCCATGAGAACAAGACAATCGACGCAAGTTATACATCCAAATACACCACGGAGTTCTCCCCGAAGAAAGCAGGCAGCAGCAGGAGGTGAAACATGCACAGGGATAGTCTACTTGCTACAAAGTTTCTGCATTTCACCAAACCTAATTGGGAACAGCTCACAGGCACAAGCCTCGGTAAATCTGCCCGGCTTTTCAAAACAAACATTTCCCAGAAGTCAATGTCCTCATCTTTGAACCTCAATGGTATCATGCACAAACTGTCTGGGTTTGTTTCTTCAGATCACCAAACAAGATTTTTGCTTTAATGTAACACATACCATATGAACACATTTTTACACCTCCACCTCATGGGGCAATTTAGTAGCCTGTCTCTGCCAGAGATCTGTTATAAAAGAGAAGTCTCCATTAACTTACATCAGCCCAGACCTTCCATGCCTCTTTAGCCTTCTTTACTGTTTCTTCATAATCCTCCAAATTACCCTACATGAAGAAGCATGTCAAAGTTAGGAAAATCAAAACCCCAAAAGAAATGCCATAAAAAAACTTCTGGATCCAACTCAAGCCATTTTCATAGAGAGTACTTGCACCACAGTATACCACTTTTACAGGATGTTTGTATCCTGACACAATTTGGTCCCAATATGACAAGTTGTTTGAAGTCACTGTCAATGAAAAGCACACGTGCTGCCTAAATTAAAAAAAAAAAAAAACAACACGAGCAGAAATTCTCATTCAGATGTTAAAGAAAGCTCTATGAAGAACACCAATTTTATATTTGTGTGTCTGTATACACACACACACACACATATATATGTCCTACTCCACCAGCTTCACTGGGCATCAAGGGCTAGTTGAGTCCTAATACACAAAAGGAGTAGGTTAATACCACAGCTCTACTCTTACACTAAAAACTCACAAATTTACTAGGTGAATGCCACGTAGTTCTTCCTACTTCCCCCCGGGCTACTCAGCTCTACTGGATAGCCACTCTGCCCCTATTCTACGACAGAACAAATGAAAAGGGAATGGAGGGGCTCTTGCTCTTCCCAACAATGCTTGCAAAAGTGCGAGGCTAGGCGAAGGGCTGGGGAGACAAAAAGAAAAAAATAAAAACAAAAAGTAGGCAACCAGCCTGTTTTTCTTCCCAGGAAAGCCACAGGCATCCTGCCAGCAGCAGGCCCTGGCTGCGAGGAGCCCCAGTGGCCGCCCTGGATTCAGCATCCTCTGGACTCCCGACGCGGTTTGTGAGCTCGGTGCGCTCCCCAGCCGGGCCGCGGGCAGGGGCAGCGCCCAAACCCACGCTCCAGGACGCCTGGCTCGGGCCACAGGGCCCGCGGAGCTCCTCCCGCCCCGTCCCCGCCGCGCCGCTGCTGCCCCGGCCGCGCTCACCTGCCGGACGCTGGCGATGGGCTCGTTGTTGGCGGGGCAGTACGTGGTCACCACCTAGAGCAGGACGGCAGCGGTGAGCGGCGGGGCCCCTTCACCCGGCGGAGGGGACGCGACCCCCGAGGCCCCGCCGCCCC
>VZRM01015739.1:385233-409876 GCA_013397955.1 Grantiella picta
AGGGCTCACCTGACCGGCCCCTCCTCACCGGGCCAGCTCGCCCCGCACACACACGGTGCAGCCCAGCCCAGCCCAGCCCGTGTCCTTTCCAAAATCCACCCCCACCCCACTTCTTTATGAGAAGGGACGACTGAGACTGACCTCGTCAATGAGGTCTACAAGTGTGTGCAGGGAGGGTCCAAGAGGACGGATCCAGGCTCTGCTCAGTGGTGCCGAGGAGTAGGAGAAGAGGCAACCGGCAGAAACTGATGCACGAGAAGTTCCACCTGAACATATGGAGGAATTTACCGTACAGGTGACTAAACACTAGAACAGATTGCCCAGAGAGAGTGTGGAGTCTCCCTCACTGGAGATACTGAACAACCATCTGGACACAAACCTGTGCCAAGTGCCCTGAGATGACCCTGCTTGAGCAGTCAGGTTGGACCAAATGACCCACTGTGGTCCCTTCCAACCCCATCCATTCTGTGATTCTGTGTGATTCCATATGCCCTTCAGGAGCTGCAGGGGCAGAGGAGTCCCCCGGTCAGATGTTTCTAATTGCTGCAGAAAATAAGAGCACAGGGGCATCAAAACAAGGAAAAAAACCTGTACATGATCTTATGCAACAAATAGTAATATGTAGGAATACACACATCTCTGTCCATTCTGTAGTACCATGCTTGAATCTCTTAAAACTCTCAGTGTCTTTGGCTTCTAAGCCAACTCCTTTATCTACACTCCAGTGTTTGTGACATTACAACCCTTTTCTAACACACTTACTTGATATGAACTCACTTTGGAAAATTGGAAGTGATTTCTATCTCGTATTTTTACTGTAATTACACTTCAGTGGCTTTGGAAATTCAGATGACTCACTATAATCGTGAAATGTTGTTTGTTTTTAGGAATGCAGTATCTTCTGAATGACCACACCAATGAGGAATAAACCCTGACACTAAAATCTAAATGTCTTAGCCCATCCTTATTGGATACAAGAGAAATGCCACTGCTCTCAAGAATGTAATGATTTTCTTTTTGGTTTTCCACAGCTACACTCTTTTCCTTCATGTGAATTACATTAACTATAAATAATAATTTGCTCTTTAAGAAATGGTTGTCCAAGTAATTTTGTCAAATGAAAAATATTTTTGGATGATGTAAACAGATTAGCAGTAAGAAATAATCTTGGCAAGGTTCAAGAGCTGCCTTTGCCTCTGGGCAAGATCAAAGTGTCTCTTGTACTTGGAAACTGGATTTGGTTACTATAAAACTTGTATTAAAAAGGCAGCAATGTTTTCTTTCTGCAGACTTTCCCCTTTTTTGGCCTTATATATCTTTACATGATCAAACAGGTGTTTCCAACCACATAGCTATAACCCATGCACTGTGTTCTAGCAACAAATGGGGACTTTCAAATGTTCAGGGCAGTAGTTGAGGCATGGGCAACTTGGTTTCTGATCCGCAGGCTATTCTCCTCACCATAAGCAGGCAGTTACTCTAGTAACAAGTGCCCACACTGTATTGGTACAGTAGCTACTGGTTAAGCCACAAAGAAAATCTGAAGCCCTGGCACTGTGCCTGACTTGGCTCTGTACATATTTTTTGCTCCAGACTGTCTAAGCAGATGAAAATATCACTGTCATAGGTGGTGCTGAAGTCCTTTGTGGAGGGACGTGGGGCCAGCTCGTAGCAAGTAGCCAGTGATCAGATATGCAGGACTAACCGTGCAAGTGGCATTGTTACTAACCATCCACCACAGTGAAGATGAGCTTAGACCTACATTCAGCCTTAGTGTGGAGCCCAAGCTTTTTTTTCTTCCTGCTGTGTCCAGGTCCACATCTAAATCTAGGTATGTCTTCAGAAGCTGCAAGCGCAACAGGAGTGTGAATTCAGGCCAGTGTCTGAAATGTAGCACAAACACAATATGTGCTTCTGTCCCACAGCTGAAGAGCAAGGCTAATCACAGGAGAGTTTGCAGGGTAGAAAAACATTGTGCAAGAGCCAGATACATGGGAGTGGGAGTGGGAGTGGGAGGGAAAGCCCCATATCACACTACAATATGGGAGTGTTTTTCTGAGCTTGATATTTTTATTCTTTATTTATTAGTCAGACTTTTAGAAAGAATTAATCTGTCTATGGTAAACTTACTTTGCTGTGTGATCATGCTAACATGACAATTTGCATTCTCCTTGACTTGGATGGGTTGTATCCACCACTGAGAGCACATCTTGATATTTGTGATATTTAAAACTGGTCACGGAACATAGTTCTGCCATAAGGCTATAATAAAGGTTGCCAAAATGTTCATTTCTAACAAAGCTTTTGAACCAATATGAAAAGATTAATTTCAGTGATGCTTGTGAAAGTCAGTGAAAATATGTCCTCATCTTGTCCGTCAAAGCTTACTTCTTTCCAGATCTGAATCAGCTGAGCATTGTCACAGAAGTTCTTGGCTCCAGCTTAGGGAAAGAAACATGGTAGTCAAAGGGACTTGGAAAGGGAGGCAGTACAACAATATCCCATCATAAGGCAGACTTTGAATACTGTGAAAACTGTGCTCTTGGGTTCTGGACTCACTTTAGGGCTCTTCAGTTGTAGTTCTTCCTCATTCTGTACTTTGTTTTCTCATCTGTAGGAAAAGGTACGAGTTCCTTTCATCTTTATAGCAATACATAGGGAGCATTAACTGGACACAATGAGGGTGGAGGGCCAAATGTCCATGTTCAGGACATCCCAGAGCTTTTGTGAAGTTAGAAACTTCAACACAGTACAAGCAGTTCAGACAAAGGGGAGTGGGGAGGAAAAGGAGAAAAGCTTCCAAAAATATGCTTAATATTTTCCTTCCTTCCACATATTTTTGCAGCATGTCAGAGCCTTGCCCTGGAGCAGCAGGCTTCTCTCTCCTGTTCACATAACAGTCATTGTAGCTCATTTTCAGAAGGAACTGTGTATTTTTCACAGCGGTAGTACCTGAGGAATGCAAAGAACTATGGTGATTCATTCTATCAAAATAGTCAGATCTACAGGGGGGAAAGCAAACAACAGAATTTCTCTCTTGACCTGAGGTATTTCAAATCAGTGCTTTTTGCTTTTGAAGTTTTTAAGTTACTCGTATTTTAAAGTTTCCTGTTTACACTGCACTGAAAGTGATAACTGCCAGGAATCAATTCAATCCTAAGAAACTGACATACATGTTGTATAGCCCATAAAGACAGAAAATTATTTGAGATGTTAGAAAACAACAACAAACCAAACAAGGTATTTTCTTATGTGGACAATAGAACAAGGAATTTAGCATGCATGAAAACAGACTTTCCATATTAAACTCCAAGTGACTCCAAGTAATGAGGAACATTATACCCTCTGGCAACAATCAGCAATACAAGACTTAATATAAGAAGTGATCAGAGGACTACTTCAGTGAGATCTGCAGCTGAAAAGGAAGTTGGTTCAGCAACAACCTCTGCAGTCTGGCTTGTCCTCTTCCCATGCTGTCCATACACTGATAACCAGAGAGCTGCAGTTATTGCTCCAATTCACACACCTCAGAAATTAATCACTGTCCTGGAAGAAACATACGTTTCCAGACACAAGGTAGCTAATATATAGGTTCTCATTGGATTATGCAAATAAAACATATGTAAAATGAAAGCATCCCTGGGTGCAGCTTGATGACCTATACCATAACATGGTCCTCTACTTCTTAGACACCCTTTTCCACCTGCAGAAAGCAGTTTAGAAAGTAAGCAACCATTATTAGGACCATTGCACCACTGAGGAGATGGAAATCCAGAGAAGTAATTTCACACACTAATGAGGGAAATTGCTTTGGACGCAAGTTTCAGTCTGGTATTTAGGCCTAGCTGCTTGCTACTGTATTATTATCAGTGTCCCATTGTGTTACAGATGTAGAGTTCTCATATAGACTATAGGTATACTAAAAGCACCTGCAGACCTTTTCTTCTTTGCAAATAACAGGCTCTTAGTAATATTAAAAGGACTAGCAAACCCACCTTGCACACACTTGGCTTGTCATGGAAGACGTGAACATGTGAACTGATGGGTGGTGTAAAGTGAATGGTGACCAGTTATGTATTTTATCAGGCTGGCAGCCTGTCCCCAGTTGGGCTCTGCTGGGGATCAATACTGGGCTCCACATTGTTCAACATCTTCGTAAACTATCTGGATGATGGGACTGAAAGCATCTTCACTAATTTCACTGCTGATGCCAAACTGGGTGATGAGGTGGATTCATCAGAAGGGAGAGCCATCTTGAAGTGAAAGTGAAATCCTGACAGGCTGGAGGAATGGGCAGGAAAGAACAGAGTGAAGATAAGTGCAAAGTCCTGCATCTGGGACATAACCAAAGAGCCCAGGACAGGATAGGATCTGTGTGGTGTGGGAGCAGCCTTGCTGAAAGGGACAGGAAGGTCCTGATGGACCATGAGCCGGACTTGAGTCAGCAGTTTACTGCAGCAACAATTGCAATGGGCTAGAGAATCTGCCTTATGAGGAAAGACTGAAGGAATCAGGTCTCTTCTCCAGGGAGAAGAGAAGGCTCAGAGGGGACCTAATTACATTATTCTAGTACTTATGAGGCATCTACAAAGACGATGGAGGCTCTCTCTTCACAAAGTGCTACATGGAGAAGACAAGGGGCAGTGGTACCAGTTGCACTGGCTGAGGTTTCATCTCGACATAAGAAAGACATTTCATACAAAAAGATCAATCACTGGAACAATCTCCATAGGGACCGGGTAGAGTTCCCATTGCCGATGGTTTTCAAGGTGCAATTGGATGAGGTGCTAAATAATTTCTTGTAGTTTCCCTTTCCCACAAAAGGACTAAATGATCTTTCAAGGTCCCTCCCATGATTCTATGGCATATGTGGGGTGTGTTGTCCGAGAGCCCAATATATAAGCAATGGAGAGAAGGACAAAGAGAGGTGCAAAAGAATTTAGAGCATACTTGAACAATTCTGATGGATTTGAGGCACATTTTGAAGGATGCTGAGAACTAGACAACCTGGGAAGGAAAAAAAGGGCAGTGTTTTATATATACATGTAGATCTTTGAACAGTTTTGTTATCAGCACAGGGCAAGACTGTCCATATTAAGTGGGCATCCCAGAAAGAGTTTACTTGCCAATTTTCATGTTGTCACTTGAAAAACAAAAACAAAAATAAAACAAACAAACAAAACCAAACCAACCAACCAAACAAACAAACAAAGCAATAAACCAAACCAAAACCCAGATCATAAATTATTTGGAAATGTGGGACTTAAAAACCAATGGGCCTCTCACTCTACCGCCTCATATGTTTAAAGGGGCTTACCTGGAACTTCAGACAGCCAGAGAGAAGCCAGCTTTTGTGCTGCTAATGGTGCTGAGGCCCAGAGCTAGACCTGAGATCTACATGTTGCTTTGCAGGTGAGGATAGCAAGCAACAGGCCAACCACATTCAACATTTTGCCCATGCTGATAACTTGTGTCTCTTGTCTTGTAGTGTTTATGATATAATCCTGACTATTAAGAAAGTTAAAGAAAATGGTGTTTGTGTAGCTATCACAACAATTTTAGCAAAGGATTCTCTCAAGTGTAACTTAGTATCTAAATGTCTGTGTGGGTGGTAAAGTTGCTGTGAAAATAGCCTCTCCACTGGAAGTGTAATTATTCAGTGCTTTGCAGAATCGAATTTCTTGTCCTTTCAGTAGCACTGCTTGATGAGAAAGGTTGGCTGTGCAGCTGATACAAGCATTAGGCAGAGTTCTCTGTGATACCTGTAGAAAATGGCTACAAGGACATTAAGAAATGAAAAAAACAAACAAACAAAAAAGAAAAAAAAGGATCATCCAAATGACAGCTAAGGTGAATCTGGATTTCGTTATGACAACTTGCCTATTAAAATAACAAGGGTGAGAGAGCTATGGAAGATAATATACAAGAATGAAATGAGCAGATATTTGAGAACTGTTACAGAGGCATCATTATCTTTGAGATACATATTTTAGTTCAAGATGGAAAAAAAAATTCGTTTATTTATGCTTCAATATCCAGTTGAATCTAAGCCTACAACCACTGGAGACTTGGCATGAGATCAAAAGAGAAAGGAATTCAAGAGCTCAAATTCCATGTGAAGCTCCACAGGCTTTGAAGGACAAAGATCACCTTCCCGGGAAACCTGGCTCAGCAGCTAGCCACACTCCTTCCTTCTGCGTAACACTCCCATGAATATTATAGATTTGGGGCAGTATGGGGCATGTCTGGAAGGGCTTCAGGCTTGTTGGTATGGAATATTTCAGTGTTAATTCTTAATTCCAATCTGGACAAGATTCAAGTCCTGCTCCTTCTTGTCTTGTTAGAGAGGGGAGGAGCTGTATTTGATCCAGTCAGCATCCTTAGAACAAATGAACATGGAAGCCTAGTCCCATGCATAAGTACAATGGTTACTGATCTTTCTGGGCTGAGAAAAGTATTGCCAGGACTCAACTCTTTTTCCAAATTACAGGGAAATTATTTAACCCTCCTTTTTGAAGCTGTTCGGTTGTGCAGTACGTTCTTCTCTTAATATATCTACCCTCAAGTAGAAAATATCCACTTCTGTACAGTTACATCAGTCAAAGTAATTTTTCATTGTGGTACTCAGCATGACATCCAGGATTAACTCATATTTTGTGGCAACCCTGAAATCCCTTAAGATTGCTGCCAGCATAGAACTAAAAACACCCAGGGGTTACTCAAACACGTTGTAAAATAGAACATTACCTTGGATCAATATCTCCCACATTATTGGTTACTATATAATGAAGTCAACTTAGTGGGAACTGTCTGCAATTCAGCTTTATACACGATGTCAGTTTCTTCAATCCAAACTACTGCAGCTGAAACATACCTCACATCTGGAATTCTGAGGAAGTCAGGTGTTAGTCTTAATAGATCAGCGCTTAAATTATGTGAGAGTTGAAATACCTGAGTTTCCTAGGGAGACCTGTGAAGCAGATTGTGAAACAAAACCAATTGTATCTGTGAGAAGCCAGACTTGAAGGCGAGGTGTACTTCCTAGGGTGTTCAACATGCTTTACAATAGGATTCCTTTCTGAGCATCATGATCATGTCATCCTTATCTGTCTCCTGTGAGCCTTGCTCCATCGGGCAAGCAGGTAGCCCGGACACAGCTAAGGACAGCACAACAGTAAGGGCAGGTCACCTTCATGCCTCCTTGCCATGGTCATTCATAGGCCCAGTGAGTGACAGGGACATTTTGGAATGTTTCATACCTGATGGCAGCATTTGCCTGCTCTGCCTTGGACTGCCACTTTCTCCTCTCCTGCAGCCTCATCTGCAGTCTGTGGTGCTGGTGAGCAGGCTTGGGAGCGATGCTGATGGGTGTTTTGCCATCTGGTGGCAGTTCACAGGGGAAATATCTCTAGTTTGTCACCAACACTCACTGTCCAACCAGGATGAACAAAACCAGAACAGATGAGTGTGGTTATAGGAACTGGAAAATGGTTTTCAGAAGGTTCACAGCAGCACAGAGCTACTCAAACCCTTCAGAGACCATTATCTGCCCACCTTCAGCCCTTGTCTGCATGCCCATGGTGGCATCCGAAATGAAGACAGAGAAGCTCACCAGATGTACATCTAGGATGCTGTAGCTAGTGTGGGATATGGAAAAAAAGGGGGGAAAAAAGGGAAGGGAAGGGAAGGGAAGGGAAGGGAAGGGAAGGGACCCCCCAAGCCCCAAACTGAAAGGCCTGAGTCTTCTGCTGCCTTCCTTCCTCATAGGTGCTGTCACCACCGTGCCTGAGACAGCCCTCTCCCCATGGCCTCCTGCTCCCAGCATGTTCCCAGGTGCCCCTCTCTCTGGACCACAAAAGCATGGACATGGGATGTGAGTCCCAAACCACGAAAGCCCTAGTGAGTGAAAGCCAACAGCAAATCAACATGAAAACATATCCCTGAATAGACCAGAGGGAATTGAGGCTGGGGATCACACACGTGCATCTGAAAGCAGGTGCAAGGAGAGGCAGGGCTACACCCTCCTACATATCTCACAGAACGGGTCAGGTTGGAAGGGACCACAGCGGTCACCTGATCCAACCTCCCTGCTCAAGCAGGGTCATCCTCGAGCACACTGTAAAAGATTAAGTCCAGATGGATCTTGATTATCTCCTGGGGAGAAGAGTCAGTTTTCGCTTTCTGAGCAACATTATCCAAATTACAAGCTGAAGAAAGAAAAACATCCTTCAAATATAGAAAATTAGAAATTTCCTTGGGTTTTATTCTTATTTTTATCTTAAACACAGCTTTAAATATTCTGTGGATATATTTCTCATATTATGAGGCTACAGGGTGGCTTTCATAATGGAAACTTTCACAGATTCTTCTGAGAAACCTTAAAAGTTATGTACCATTAATTCTCCATCTTCTTCATTTTTCAGAAATGTTCAGTGTAAAATATGATACTTTTTTTTTCCTGGGTAATCAAACCAACAGGATCTACAAGCCTCTTTGGCAGTGTTATTGCAGACGGTGGTCTCTCTGGATGCTTGAGGAAGGATGACCTGGGGGAAGGCAGCTGACTAGAGGATACTGCTTGTGATACTTTGGTCAAGGATATGTGTCAGCATGCTCTTGTTGGCAGAAAGATGTTCGTCAGGTCGAAACCTCTACTATCCAGCAAGAATATGAGGAATATTTCCTCCATGGGAGAACCTTCTTTACCTGAAAATGTAATATGTGTTTTCTTATGCATAGGTGAGATATTGAACACCCCAGACACAGAAGATTTGCATGTAGTAAAGTATTCCTCACTGAGTAGTCAGATAGCTGCTTATTTGCAGCCTCCTAGAGCATGAATGACTTGTTGTGTGTATAGCCTGTGAACACACTGGGTCATGGCAAGATACATGAGCACACACAGAGTTGATAATAAAATGTTATGTGGCTTGCATTTCTTTATGTGCAAACAGGATCCTGAATGATACGGATTTCTCTACTTGAAACTAGAGATGGAAGGTGACTTGTCATGAAAAGCAGGGTTTATATTTGCCATAAAGGATTACTATTTTTCACAGGATGCAGTTTCTTTTAGTCTTTCTGATACTGATAACAAAATACATGTATATGTGTACTGCAGACGGAAATTTTTATAGAAGGCAATTGAGGTCTTGGAAGTCTGCTCAAATGTTATGCTAGGAACTGAAAAGGAAATATCACTATTCTTTAGAAACTTGCTTATATGGAGGAAGAAGTGTAAGATAGCTAGTAGGTGCTTAAAATAATGTATAGGAAAGAATTATGTTTCTCTGCAGCAGGCTCATCACCCAAATCAGTTCTCCTTCTCCTCTACATTGAGTCAATGAACCTTAGAGAATAGAGGAAATCTGACTTCTCAGAAGCAATTAATTACTTTTCCAAACTGTAAAAAGATGAAAGTGTTTTATTTTTCTTTGGTACAAAACTCCTTTCATTTCTCTGAATGAATATGCTTTGATACCTTGCTCTTGACAGAAGCTTCAGTTTTCTCTCCTGGAGGCTGGTTATGTTGCCAAGAGAGGGCAGCAAACAAACACAGAAACTGCACGGCTGGCCCTATATTAGGTCTCATGTAAATATAACTTAAGGAATCACTAGGACAGGAGATCTGTGCCTTACTGTAATTACTGCCCACTGCACTTAACCTGCAGTTAGTTTGTTCTTACTGCAAAAACAAACCTCTGAATTGCACCCTTTTCTTTCTGTTTCCTTTCGAACAAAAGAAATAAGCTCAAACTTCTGTGAAACATTTGAAAATAAATCATGTGCCATGGAGAGTGTGACTGGAGAAACACCATGCACTGCTCCAGGGATGCTGTGTAGAAGGCTTGAATCCCATACCTGCCTTTTCACGGCTTTGCAGCTGTGAAACACAAATGTTACAGAGTGTACAGCTACACTATATCTTTGTTTCCTTGCATAATATATGCCCATCGTTCATGCTGTCAGCTTCCTTCTGCAGGCTTCATTACACATAACACATACTCTGATCTCCAGTGGGCTGCACTTTCTTTCAAATCTATCATTCTTGTAAGATCCAGAGCCAACTCCTTCATGTGTAGTGCTATACAATCATATCTCCACATAGCCTTAAAGACATGCTTATTACGATATTTATTGAATTGATCCCGGCTGAACCTGCTTTAGAAAGAAACAAAGTTACCTGATTGGTTTCAATACAGGTAATTATTTTTACTCCAAAAGGACTTGCAATGTTTTGACCCTTGCCTCTGGAGGCAGTTAGTTCTATGCCCATTTTTTTGAGATTACATTAAAGCACAACATTCATAGCAGATTTTCACTTAATGAGAAAAATGTCATGGCCTGATGTAAAATTGAACTAGAGAGTGAAGGTCCATGTGGGCTTTGCGTTACTGCAGGACAAGCTGCTGTTGCTCTCTGAAGTTCTGCTCTTCTAAGGTCAAACATGGATGCTGTCTCTTTACCCATTAAATGGAAAACACCTAAAGCTCTCCTGCTAAAATGAAACTAATATTTAAGGACTGGAGCACACTGTTCTAGCACAAGGCTAGACTTGTGGGAAAACACAAAGCAGTAGGTGAATCTTGCCACCTGTTCTATACGTAGATCTGAACGCACTAATGCCAGCTTAACCTTGTGTACAAAAAAAGAAAAGCCTTGGGTCAGACCAAGACCTAGTTGTGGAAGACCTTGGCAGGCTTCTCGGAGCAGGAGGTGCTGAGAGAGCATCAACCTCACAGGGAAGGTATTCAGACAGTTCCAGACACAGAAGCTCTCCTGTCAGAACCTTTTCTGTCTGGGGAAGGGGAAACAATGATCCCACCAGTGACCCTGCTGATTTCTCCTCAGCAAGGATATTGTGCACAAATCTGCATTTTAAGGGTAAAGAGATTAAAAGAGAGGAAGAGAAGGACAGGGAATGGGAGTGGTGGGAGCATGGCAGTCAAACACTCTTCTCTTAGTAAGTACCACTACTCATACCTTCCAAGACCTGGTTCTGCCTTGGTTGTCCTCTGTAACCTGTACAAGAGCACTGGAGTCCAGATTAACTCAAAGGCCAATACAGTTGTATGAATTCCCTGGAGGGTGTGAGCCTTGGCTGCACTTTCATGCTACAGTTAAATTGGTTTATCAGCTACTGAAAGTGGCAGGACCCCTCCTACTCCACTTCCCCTGTGGGGTTTGCTAAGGTCTGTGAGCAGCCTTACCAGAACTACAAAGCTCAGTGCCTCCAATGTCTTTGCAGAAAGGGAGGAGACTCCTGTAACTTCAGCTTGAGCTGTGCAAACAATGATTAAAGAACTAAACAGAATGAGACAGCAAAAGGCTGACCATCCAGATTCTTCAGGTGCTGCACCTTGTGAGCTGAGCCCTGGCTTCATAGTGTTGTCAGCAGCTGAATCAACCCTCCCTCTGAGCGCCACTTATTTCATTTGAGTGGGAGCACAGATCACACAGGGGATGGACGAGCTTATATCCTGCCATCTCTATGCCAACATCTTCAACACAATACCTCCCTTTGCAGCACAGGAACTCCAGGAAGAGCTTCACCCTCCTGGATGGGCTTTTCTACTGGTGGTGTCTGATGGGTCTGTGTGGTAAGTGCTTGTCCCTGTTGCAGGCTGGAGAGTGCTGAGCATTGAGTTCACCAGCAAAACAGCCTGGGAAATATAAATATTAGGGTTTTTTTTTTCAGCATTTCTGCTTTCTCACATTGGCACAAGTAACAGCTTCATCCAGTCAAACAAGTTTTTTTAAAGAAAAGCAAAGAATTCTTGTTTCCACATTGTCTCAGTAGTTCTGCCTTTTTCTTTCTCTGACCTTTTTTTCCCTTCATTTATTTTTTTTCTTTTCTATTTTTTCCCTTTTTTTTTAAATAAATGGAGAAAGCAGACATTAGTGACCATGAAAACATTTTTAGCACAGAATCACAGAATCACAGAATCACAGAATTACAGAATCACAGCATCACAAAATAAGCTGAGTTGGAAGGGATGCACAAGGATCATCAAATCCAGCTCCTGGCCCTGCACAACACCATCCCCAAGAACCATACCTTGAGGGGGTTGTCCAACAGCTCTTGACCTCTGTCTNAATAAGCTGAGTTGGAAGGGACGCACAAGGATCATCAAATCCAGCTCCTGGCCCTGCACAACACCATCCCCAAGAACCATACCTTGAGGGGGTTGTCCAACAGCTCTTGACCTCTGTCTGATCGTTGCTGTGACCACTTCCCTGGGGAGCCTGTTCTAGTGCCCAGACACCCTCTGGGTGAAAAACCTTTTTGTGATATCAAGCCTAAATATCCCCTGACACAATTTCAGGTGATTCCCTTGGGTCCTGTCACTGTCACCACAGAGACCAGTGCCTGCCCCTCCTCTTTTCCTCATGAGGAAGTTGTAACTGCAATCAGGTCTCTCCTCAGTCTTCTCCAGGCTGAACTGACCAAGTGACCTCAGCCACTTCTCATACAGCTTCTCCTCAAAGCCCTTCACCATCCTCATGGCCTCCTTTGGAAACTCTCTAACAGCTTGATGTCATACATTACAATGACCAAAACTGCACTCAATATGCAACGTGACGCCACCCTAGTACACAGCAGAGCAGGATTATGTGTATGTCCTTTTTGTAATGGGCAGTAGTAACTCCAGATAAACCACTCTCAGTAGAGAGATGCAGAAGGCTACTGACTTGAGTACAGGACTGAAAGACTGCAATCCAATTAACAAACCATGGGGCTTCTCTGCTGAAATTACAAAGCCTATAAGCAGCATTTCAGAAGTTTGAAGCAGTGATAAGATTATGGCCTTCTCCTCTAATTTTGTGATTCTGCATAGTAACAGTGATGCAGGTGGAGCCATCAACATTCAGAACCTGCTGCAGAATAAATTTTGTGCTAAATCTGGAATAATCTTTGCAGTTACACCTTGTAGTGAACTTGTCTTGGAAAGCTTAGGTAATATTGTGAATGGCTCAGCACGGACTACTAAGCTATTGACAAAATTTTCTGAATTAATTGTGGTGTGTGTTTCAGTCTTTCACCTCCCTTGTCAATGCTTTTAACTGTATAAATTGCAGCTCTTCTGAGGCCATTAGCAACCTGCTTACCCAGAAGCTCTTTTGTTTTGCAGGCTGCTAATGCACTGTAAGAGGATAGCCCTGACCTTGCAAAACAAGGGGGGAAAATTTTCCATGACTCAACATAGAGGCAGCAGTGACAGATACAGAGGGAGGAAAGGATGAAACAGACACTATAGCACTTGTCATGGTGGAAAACTGTGGAAGCAGATCACGTTTACAATAAAGCAGAAGTGATATTTCTTGCTATTCTTTTATAAAGGAAGAGAAATTCTTTACTTGACAAAATTAATGGTAAAGTTCTCTGTCAAGGTATGTTAATTAAGTATTGCTGAATGCACGCCATACACGAAGGCATGCCTGTCACTGTGTCTACTTAGAGGAACAAGATGCTGCCAAACTGAAACCTTAGCTATGTTTGGCTTTATCTTGTGAGCTCTGGCAGACATGTATCGTTTTCCATTAACAATGTACAGCTTTCCACATCTTCTAGCTGATACTGAAAAATATTAATAAAAGAGGGACTTGTCATCAAAATGAAATCAATGCATTTTAAAAGGCATTCTATGAAATATGCTGCTGCTTTGAGAAATAGGCCTTTCAAGGATATTTTGGTTTTGTTACATTTGAACTTTTTTGTTTAAAGAAACGATTTGCTGATGTGTTTTGCTATATCAAGAAACATTTTCCAGGATCATTCTGACTAAACATTCTTTAAGGGAAAACATTAGACGAATATGTTGTAGAGAATAGTGGGAGAGACTTTGTTTGTCTGCAACCCAAATGTTTTGATCTGAGGCTGAAAAAGGAGAACAACAGAAACAGCATCAGAATTACTTTTTTTTTTTTTGCATATCATGTATTCTAGTTCTCAAGTATATTTGAACAGATTTCAGACAGATCTTCAGTGTTCTTTTCTCCTCCTGTATTTGATAGAACTGCTAGCAGTGAGTCAGTAAGCCAGCTTGCATTAGGTATCACTATAGTTTTGTATTGGTGACATGGAATGTAATTACTAAAATAGCACTGAAAACCTTTGATTTTTTTGGTAGAAATTAAATTAAACATGATGACTTATTATTTTCTGAATGCTGAAAACTGGCTCTTCCAAATTTAAGGACAATTAGCTCTAAGCAACAATTAGTTCTTTGCTGAAGAAAAAAGGCAGAAAAAAGGGCTTTAGTGTCTGGATCAGCACCTATGATGTGGCTCATGCTGTTCAGCACCATGCTTGTAGGAGGTAGCTGGTGTGATAGCTGTGATAGATGCTTGCATGTGGTGTGATTTTTGATACAATGCTATGTGCTCTGACTGTTCCTTTTTTTTTTTTAAGATGAGAATAATCATTGTGTATCTCTGTCTCAAAAATTTAGGCCAAGAATCATTTACAGACACACCATGTGCTTCTTCCACATGCAGGCTGTGCCATTGTGCTACAGAAAAGCAAATTTGTGGCCTCAAGGGACTGCTGGGTGTCTGCAGCCCTTGCAAAGCATCCTCAGTACAGCCAGCCTTGATACCTGGGATGGCAGAAAGACCGGAGCAGGGTGAGAGGGGTTTCCTAAGTTAATCATCCCGAATGTCTGCAGTGCTATGAGTGATGCCTATCAACAACAGGCAGCTGCCTGCAGCAGTGAGAGGTCACCGTAAGCAGGGTGGGGCTCGGCTTGTGCTCCTCCCTGCTCCTCTCTGCTCCTTTAGCCACAGTGGGGTGGCTGGAGCCATCCAAGCTCCTTGAAGAGAGCCACAAGCACTGTGAGCAAGGGTGGGGAGTTTCAGCTGTAGGAGGCTTTTGGAGTTCCTCTGCCAGTGCTGATTCATTGGAGTGCTGTCTACAGTATTTATAACCTTTTTTAATTTTTCCCCACAGTGTAAGTGTACTTTTTCCTGTGATATTTAAAATGGTAAATGTAAGACAACATGTCTATAGCATACAGTCTATAAATTACACCAATAGGAGGATTATGCGAAGAAAATAAAAGGAAAAAAAAGGGAGGAAGATGTCTAAGAGAAACAGGGGTAGATGAGACCTGTCCTGTGATCTTACGCAGATGAATGTTTACAAAAGGGAAAATATCTTTGGACCAAACCTCAGCAGCCCAGAGATTCCTGTTCTTGTGCTCCGGAGCTGTTGGATTGTTGTTGCTAGTTATTTCTTCCACCCTATAAAATCATTCCTTCTGTGTGATCCCAGGAGGTAGCAGCTGCTTTGCTGGTGAGAAGCCCATACTCGCAGGTAGTATCCTACTGCATAGCCCTCAGGTAATGTTTTGCAGTTAAAATCCTCAAGTCATTTACACTTTAATGTTATTATCTTTCAATAGCTAGTTCAGAAAATAAGTGTTCCCACAAGTGTTATTGTCTGCTCATACTTCTGCTCACAGTGCCTTCATGAACCACACAGACAGCTACCTTTTACACTAGGCGCCTACAAATAAAAATTACTTTTTCATTTCAATGCAGAGATGTGTTCCTTGTCACGATTGACCACAGCCCATCCTCCTGCCATGCT
This sequence comes from Grantiella picta, assembly GCA_013397955.1. NCBI lineage: Eukaryota > Metazoa > Chordata > Aves > Passeriformes > Meliphagidae > Grantiella > Grantiella picta. The sequence goes on from VZRM01015739.1 coordinate 400,826, forward strand.
TACCAGGATGCTTAGCATGCTGGCCTGCTGTCTGACTACTGCTGCAACTCCAGACAAATGAAGCTCCTGTCATTTGTCTGAGACTGCACTCATTGCTGACTGCAGCTGTGCTGTACCTATCCCAGGCAGCTGCCTTCATGCTACGTGCAGAGCTTCCTGAGCACTGCAGCAGAATGCAGCACTCAAAAGGGTATGTAGGGATACTCTGGAAAAGGGTGGAAATTTGTATCCTTCTATGAGAAAAGTCTAAGAAATGCGCATACCATTCAGCTGCGACCTGATCCTGCTCTCACAGTCATTGATGCTAGTGCTGGAAAAGCAAGCTGAGCAACTGTCCCCCCTGCATTCGAAATGGTAAAATAAAGAGAGTTCCAGAGTTTTGACTACACACCAAATATATGGAATCACATCTAAAGCTGAATTATCACTCTGCAGGAAAAGCTGAAGAACCGTTGTCATGACTATTGCATTTGCAAGGCAGACTCTCTTCTGTATCTCAGAGCACCCTGCAACCAACAGCATCCACATTGTCTCCTCCCTCTGGAGATCAAATGTTACCTTGATAGCACCTGTCCCCTTTGTATATTTTATTCTGGCAGGAGTGAAAAAAGGGTCAGATATGGGAAGAGAGCTTGGGGATGCCGGGCATCATGCAGACTTGAGTGAAAGGATCCTGGCCTGGGTGACACAGACAGGGCGTTACGGTGACCTGATTCAACAGCAGTGTTTGAAGAAAGTGCTTTATTGATGATTGAAAATCTGAAGTGACCAAACAGATGAGGAAAGATTGTGGTGAGGCTAAGGGCTGGGACAGCAAGGCAACACACTGGAAAAATGGTCTCTGACATCAGCCCCAGTCCCCTCTCCCCAAAGCAGATTAGGTGTTCAGAGATGGACCCATGCTTTGCTATGTTCAGCTGTTAAATGAAGACAATAACCCCTATGTCACAGAAGGCTACATATATTTTATTTACGAAGTCTTGTGATAGAAGGCATTGCACAATGGAAAGGAGAGCTAACACACTCCATATGCCTAATAAGCCATTTTCTGGGATATTTTTTCCTTTCAAAAGTAGAATTCTATTGCAAAATTTCTGGCATTCATTTTACATATTTCTCAATCAACTTAACTTGTGGAAAACATGAAGTCTTGTGGCTGCCACCTTGCCCCACACTGTATTTATCCCTTAGAGAAAGGGCAAGGTAAAAGCAGCGGCTCTTCCATCTCAGAAACCATCAATCTCATTTGGTGTAACCACTTAATGGGAGGAAAAAAACCAAAATTGTAAGCTGAGATAAGGCAGCTTTCCCTCAGATTTCAATGCTGGGGATGGTCTGCCAGCACTCCCTGGCTGATAGCCAAAGTTCAGGGGTACACAAGGTACTAGTGGCATATATTCAAGAGATTTATAGTTTTTAAATAGGATAAGGCAATCTGTGGAGAACAGCTTTAATAAGCTCACCAAAGCTAGCATTAAAAGCCAAGCAAACATCTCCACTCTGCTCTAACTGAATCTTCTAAGGTGTGCTTGCAAGAAGCCCCAGTAAAGTGTACATCAGTAATCCAGACTGCAGAAGAAAATGGAGTAGATGCTTATACAATGCAGCACTGGAACAGGCAGCCTAGATAAGGAAGGAATTGGTTACATGGCTGTCTATTGTAGACTAACTCAGAAATGTCACACCTATTGTCAAAGGCAAGTTCTAAGAGCTTGTGCACTTTTCTCAAGAAGGCTGGTTGTCCAGACAAGAGGATGTGGGACAATGCCAAGGCGATCGCTGTGATCAACAGCAGCTCCAGAAAGAGAAGAACTACTATCGAAATGAGACCAGTCTTTCTTATCAGAGAATCACCAGACAGGCAGAGACAACTCTGCACAAGGGAACTGAGAAACTCAGTATCTGAGCTTTATGTCATTTTAAAAAACCACCAGCCCTCTTCCTCCTAATGTAGAATTAAGACAGGTATGGAAATAGTTTTCCTGTTAGTCCATGCCCGGTCTTTCTTCAGGGTCAAGCTAGAGTCAGCAATCAGAAACAGACTAACAAAAAGTCCCTAGTCATGACTTAGTAGGAAGATACCACCAGAGAACTCTTCGCTAAAGGCCACACACTTGACTGACCAGCTGCTTATGGAAATGGTTAGAAGGCAGAAAATGAGAGCAGAACTTTCCAAAGCATGTAAGCATGTGACAGCGTGCATGCATACTCACATACGCACCCACGTGGCCAGAAATCACTGGGAACTGGGATTCTTTCTGACAGACAGAATGGTTTCAGGATATATAAGGCAGCGTAAAAGGTCATGGCTAGTTTGAACAGCTTGATGCCTCTGCAGACTTCCAGTGACAGTTACAGCTGCAGATGGCTAAAATGTAGTGATGCTTATGGCAGTTGCATCTGAAGCCAAGGACTGAAATACTATCCGTGTGCTCTCAGCCACTCAGCAGCTTCTGTGAGAGCTGCAGCCCATGGTGTGCCGCAATCCAGACTGTTGCCTAGCACTCATACTTTGTTTTGTTTGCTCTCTCCGATTGTGCTGGCTGGGGCTTAAGGCAAATGGAGTATTCATCGAATTACCCCTGGGCACCCCCTTTCTATTGCCATCTATTTGAGGAAAAGTAGCTTTACCACATGGACGTTTGCTTCCAACTATTGTGAACTCCCTCGAGCCTTTAGAATCTTCTGTTAACACAGAGTGTTTGCTTGCTGATCAGCTCTGTAGTTTTTCTCTTTAGTGAATTAGCAGAGGGGTCTGTACAAATGCCTGGGAGTTAAGTATGCATATTCCCAAGTATCATGACTAGCCTAGTAGGTTTCATTGTAGATGAAATGTCTGTTCTATACTTGGAAAGCAGAGGATGTAATGTATTTTTTATTCCACCCACTGTGGAAATCTTGTGAATTCAATAGCTAAAATTCTGTTTATCAACAGTGTTGGGCCCATCTTTTCCTTGGCCTGGGAGATAAGAAAGGAAAATAACAAGGGAATAATTTGTGTACTGTCAAAAAAGGGCAGCAAGGAGGCTGCAAGCAGTCTGTTCTAAAAGTTTCTCATTTATAATATACCAGAATGGGTACAGCGTGGTGTCAGAAGGGCACAACCTGAAGTTTAACAGAACTTAAGTATTAGTCCAACCAATCAATTGTAAACCAAATCACAGTGCATTCCCAACATGTCTCTGGTAGCAGATCACACTGTGGCAAAGCTCTATTGAATCCCAGCATGATGCAAAAATGAACGACTGGCTTTACCTAATAACAGCACAGTTAAAGTACAGTGAGCTAAGCCAACTAATTTGTACTTTTAAGCTATTTTTTAATGTTTTTATTCTTTTATAATCTGTATCTTAGAGAACTGTCAGTTTTACACCACTGTTCAGGTGAATCTGAGACTATCTCGTATTTTGCAAATGTTTGCTTTGGTAGCGAATTTTACTCTGCAGTTGATTTTGTTACATTTAATTCCTCTTCTGTAAATTTACAAGTCTTACTGCTCAAGATTTGCTATGGAGCCTAGGGAAGTTTCTACCAGAATGCCATACCAAAGACGCAATGTATGGTCAGGCATTGGCTAGCAGGAATGTCTTTGGATATATGAATTCAGACATGTGGGTCCTTTATAATTCATGTTAGGGATTGCCAGGAGAGGGAGAAAATTTTGTTTGTCTTCTTGGAGAGAAATTCAGCTTTCACAAGCTTGGCAAATACTGCCTTAAAAGATAGATGCACCACTGCCACTGATTTTGAAGATATGAATGTTAGAATTTCTGAAAATTGCAATCTCTGTCAATGTACTTCCAAAATCTTGAAATAACACCAGGGCAAGGGAGAGAGGAAAAGAAATTTTGCAGCTTGCATGTCAAGTACAAAAATAATGTGAAAAACTGTAGGTTAATTAGACCATATTAAACCTCTGAATTCTTTTTATGAGGATAGTTGTAAAATTGCCTTGTTTATGCCTGTCAGCAATTCCCACATCATGTGGAATAGTACCTGTGTCCTGTAGTATGTTTCCATTACTAAACTACTGTGTGTATTTGAGGGATGTTAATCTATAAATTATTTCTACATGAAAATATGTAAGTACAATCAAGCAACACAAATATATAATTTAATAGCTTATAAAATTAGTATTATTTGTAAAACTTTTTATGCATTGTAAACAAACTGATAATCATTATCTTCTTATTTCCCTGTTTTCATAGTACAGGAAAAATTAGTGAGCCAAATATTGTTATGGATAGCTGGGACAACCCCTGGCTCAGCTGACTCCCCTGGAAACAAAATGTCATCCTTACACGCCAGGGTGAACAGGCAGAAATGCTTATTTCCTCGTAAGAAATGGGGCACCTCCCAAGACCAGACTTCTCTGTCTCGGTCTGTGTCCATAGGCAGACTGCAGACAGGTTCTGCTGTCAGCTGTGAGTCAAATGCCAAGGGACAAGGAAAGCCCACAGCTTGCAGGGATTCAGAAAATCTGCCAAAACTTTTCAAATCCTGGTAGCTCACATCTCCAGCCATCTCATAATTTCTCACAATTTTAACACCAATCTGCACAAGTCTGTTTGCTTGCATAACAATTAATGATTCAGCTCCCAGAATTTTATTGACAGGATGATAGAAAGTAGAGCTTCCAGTTAAAGGAGGAAACTTTGTCACCTGGATTTTTCAGAGGGCAGTTCCATACGAAGGGCTGGCTTTTTAGACCAGAGATTGAACATCTAGGTCACTAACGTCACCTAACATGAGCAAACACATTTTGGGACACTAAGCCTATATATGCAACTACCTCATGTGTACAATCTCCCCAACCTCAGAGTGTGTCTAAGGCATATCATGCCTGCTGTCCTGAGGGAGAGAGGGATGTTTTGTGGTGCAGCACATGCAGACATTGCTCAGGCTCAGGCAAGATGAGCAGATTCCTTGAGCCCTCATCCTGGCCCAGGCCCAGGCGCGCAGGTTTGCATCCCTGTCCAGCCAATGCTGGGTTCTCCCAGTGTGGCAGGGGGTGTTTCAGCCCCTGGCAACAGACATTTCCAGCATGGGTGCCTCTGTTTGCCTTCACAAAGCTCTTCTGCTTTATATGCAAATTCATAAATATTCATGGTTAAGAGCAAATTTCAGTGATGCATGTAGCATCAGTGCTGGCATTTGTGATACCACTGGGCTTTAGGGGCTTTACTAAGGTAAGTTTGGCAGCACTCGACAGAAGTTTGCCATCCCCACTTGTTGCCTAGTAGTCAGAGTACCTCAGGGAAGACCTAGGATTCAGGATGTGCTTGAACAGTTGTTTCAGTTTATTGAATAATCTGCCCTCAGATTACATGCAGGCTTACAAATGCTTTACGCATCTCTCTCCTCAGCTCACCCTTTGCTCCAGCTCCCCTTTTTGGAAGTCTTCGTGATCTAATATCTTATATTGCCTTCCTGACCTGACTCTCAGCCAGGTCTGTGTAAGCAGCTAGGTGCCAGTTGAAGGAAGACACAGACTGCAGATATCACACAGAGCAGCTGGAGTGCCTGTCCACCTTGCAAAATGTAACACAGATTTTTCTCAGTTATCTCAGGGCCTTAAAGAAGTACAGTCATGCTGGCGATACCAACTCTTAAATGAACAAAAGTGGGATAAAAAACTTGAGGAAATCACTGTATTAATGCATGTATCTGCTCCTAGTGCCAAAGCTAAGAACTAAGGTGTGGATTAGATATCTCTTTGTTGTATTGCTAAGGATATTCTGCCTTGAGGAAAAAGAAACCTCTGCACTTTGGGCCACAGGGATAAGGAAGTGAAGGTTGAAACTAAACACAGCATTTTACAACCACACCTTTTGCTGAAATCAGAATTTGCCTTCCAAAATACTACAACGGCAATCCTGAAAACCCTCTAGCTGGTTCAAACCAAGCACTGTCAAGAACTGTCTAGTGACCTGTGACCTTTTCCTTACGGTATTATCATTTGTACACAAAATTAATTCTTTACTGGAATCAATTCTTCAAACTGGATGATTGCAACAGTATTCACTGAATGCAACAGTAACTCACTGGTCTACGAGACACAGTGCTACAGAGCTGTGACCCAGACACTGAGGGGACAACTGGTCTACACCAAACCAGAGATGTCTGCAAGGTGGGTAGCACATTAGTCCCTTGTGTATGTGACAAATCCCTTCTGCTGTCTAATATGAACAGCTGTGAGGACAAGAACACCCCGAGCTGAGAACTCACAAGACATATTATTTCACTTAACACCATTCTCCATTTACAGCTTTCAAAACTGGAGGGTTTTGAGGAGGGAAGCTGCAAAACTGAACAAGCATCAAGACAGACTTTCTTTTCAATGTCATGGGTTGTGTTTGTGCACCACCAAAGATCCCAGCCTTACAACACCACCGCTCTTCCCCATGAGCATGGGGACATTCTTTCTACATCCAGCATGGGGCCAAAGAGAGGGCCAAATAGAATAAGAAAAACGAAATTGTCATTGTCACTGTGTTCCCATGACAGATTGACTGGCTATAAATGATTGAAGATGAAACCTTAAAGTATGGACTGGTATCTCTTATTTTCATGGTACTTCTCGTACACTGGGTCAAAATATTTGTTTTTTACCTCTGGGAAGTAGGGCTTAGGTTCATTCTGGGAGCCAGAAAATAACTGCAATAGGGAAGTGCAGGCTGAGGCCATACCATGCTGGCTCTCAGTGCCCCCACAGCCAGGTACTGCCAAGCAAGTGCTCCCTCCACAGAGCAGAATGAAAGTGTGAAACTCATAGAACAGCAGTCAGGAGGCAGCTGCATTGTCCAACCTCCTTAAGTCCACTAATGTAATGAGAATGGCCTTCTTAAAATATAAATATGATTAAATATGATTAAATGATTGAAGATGTATGTATAATGAGATATGAAAAAGAAAGATGGCAGCAGGGCACTTAGAGAAGTATAAATCCTGTAAAATTTTCATGAATAATTAATTTTTCTGCTTAATTCACAGATGGTTACACCTAGTGACTCTAAGGTACATTTCAGAAATATCAAGACAGATTTATTATTTGCCACAGGAGTCAGACATTTTTATATAAAGAAGAAGCCCAGTGGTCTGTCAGGCAGTGTCTACACTCCCCATTGGTGTGCCTTGTGGATGCATGCGTTCTGCCATGGTACAGGCAATATATCTCTGCAGAAGACATTCCACTCTGGTCTACTTGACCAATATTCTTTCCCTGTACCCTGTCCCAGGACCTTGGCCTCATTCAGAGCTGGGAGGGAGTGAGGACAGGCTGTGTCTGGCATCCACAGAAACATTACTGTGCCCACTGCCCCATAGTTTTGCAAGCCCATCAGTGCTGACTGCACTGCTTCCTCCCTGCCCTGAAAACTCCAGAGATGGAAGGGGGAAGGTCAGTCAGGTTATCATCTCCATGTTCCCTCCAGCACAGAACTGTTCCCCATAGTACCTTATTTACATATGCTATAATTTGCACAGCCCACCTTGAATATCAATTAGCTCCCACAACTCTCAAATTATTTTTCTGGCTTGACAGAACCTCCCTACCAGGATATTATTTTTGATGCTAAGTATATTCTTTCTTTTTTTTTCCAATTGCTGTTGACTATGCGTGGTAAATCTCTTCAAATAATTACTCCATTCCACTCACATTTCTTGAAAAAGATCTCTTTTCTTCTTTCCCCCCTTTACTTTTAATTTAGACTTTTCACATATTTACATCTTTTAATCACTCTCCACAAATTAATACCACCACTTCCTTAAAATTTTAATGGCTTTACCCCAAATTCCCATCAGTTTCTTATGATCTTTTTCCTCCTAAGTCTTGTAGACAAAACAATCAGCAGACTATGTACCATCTTGTCAGCACTGGGTACAAACAGACAAAGGGCTACCCAGTCTGTGATACACTGCTTTTGTACATACAATTGCAAACCGAACTGTTTTCTCTCTCTCCCTCTCTCTTTTTCTTTCCTTTCCCCCTGTTTTCTAGAGTGGGGAAGCCACTAGATTGCATTTCAAATTGATATCCAGATTACTGTCCATTAATGCTCATGGGCCCTCTCTGAATTTGTTTCTGCATGTGGTGTTGCTCCTTTCTGAGGCTTGCAGGTAACACACTTGGTTGTGACAGTATTTACATTCCCTTGCTCAGGTGTGGCTCTTTTAGGATTTTTCTCTCTTTCTATTATCATAGGAATAAAGCATGTGCCACATCCTAAGCCTGTAGCAAGCTATGTGCAATCTCAACCAAGAAAACAATTTTTGCACCAAACAGTGTGGTCTATGGACAGAGCATCCTCTGTGCTGCAAAGAATGGACTTTTAACCCAAAACTTTTTAATTCATGAAGCATATGTGTACAGAATCACAGGATTATAAAATAGTGGTGGAAGGGACCTCTGGAGATCTTCCGTCCCAACCCCCCTGCCAAAGCAGGGTCAGGTTCAGCAGGTGACACAGGAATTCATCCAGGTGGGTTTTGAATATCTCCAGACAAGGAGACTCAATGACATCTCCGGGCAGCCTGTTCTAGTGCTCTGCCACCCTCCGTGTAAGGAAGTTCTTCCTCAGGCTGAGTGGAACTTCTTGTGTTTTAATTTATGGCCATTACAGCTCATACAATCACTGGGCACAACTGAAAAGAGCCTGGCACCATCCTCTTGGCACCCGCCTTTGAGGTATTTGTATGCATTGCTGAGATCCCCTCAGTCTTCTCTTCTCTGGACTAAACAGGCCCAGCTCCCAGTCTCTCCCCGTAAGAGAGACGCTCCTGACTGCAAATCATCTTTGCGACCCTCTTCCGTATCTCCTTGTCTCTCTTGTGCTGCGGGGCACAGAAGGGGGCACAGGGCCGGTACAAAGCCCAGCTGTGTCCTGCGCAGATGTACAGCCCAAGGCCTGCCCGCAGCACAGCCCGAAGCTCCCCCGCGGTACTCCGCGCGCTCAGGCGGCGGCCGCCCCGCCCCCTGCGCAGGGCCGGCCCAGGGCGGCGGGGCCCGGCTGTCATGGAGGCGCCGGACGGAGCGCGGGCAGCGGCGGCGGG
>VZRM01015739.1:409896-500976 GCA_013397955.1 Grantiella picta
GAGGGGGATGGGGCCGGCGGGCTCTGGGCGCACCGTGTCCGGCTGCGAGGCGAGCGGCGAGCTCGGGCTCTCCCTGCCGCCCGGGGCTTGGCCGGAGTGCGGCCGTCGCCTTCCCCGCCCGGCTCCCTTGTTGGGTGCGTACCCGCGGGTATTGTGGCGGGAGCCGGGGGCTCTGTACTCGGGATACGCCCCGAAACGAGTCGGGGGTGCAGCTCGCAGCGGAGTGAGGGAGAAGATCGTTCTGTATTTGGCACGGATAACGCGCTGTCGGATCAGCCCCCTCCTCCCCACCGCGCGGCCCGGGGAGTCCCTGCGAATGCAGCTGGACACCGGCGCGCCACAACAGCAAGTTGTTCGGGTGTAGCTGCGGGGAAATACAATGCGGTTACTTGTTTGCGAAGTAGGAGGTGAAAACATCGAGAATTCTCCCTTTTGCAGATTTATGATAAGCGTAGCTTGCGCTTCGTCAGGACCCCGTTTGGAGTCTCCATGTTGTCCTGTCTGGATGAAACGGAGAAGTCGGGGACATTCTGTTAGGGTTAAGCACTTGCAGTAAGCCTTTGACTGAAAAAATCAGGTGCGTATCCATCAGGAAGCAGAGAGGCGCAGACTAAATGGATCTAAAGACAGCAGTCTTCAACGCAGCTCGTGATGGCAAGCTGCGGCTCCTTTCCAAGCTACTGGCGAGCAAAACAAGGGAAGAGGTGGCCCAACTGATGTCAGAAAAAACCAATGGTGCCACGCCACTTCTGATGGCAGCCCGCTATGGTCACCTCGACATGGTGGAATACTTGTTGGACCATTGCTCTGCATCCATAGAGATTGGTGGCTCGGTGAATTTTGATGGTGAGACCATCGAGGGGGCTCCGCCGTTGTGGGCTGCATCGGCCGCCGGCCACTTGAAGGTTGTGCAGTGTCTGTTGGATCATGGTGCGTCTGTCAACAACACAACCCTGACTAATTCAACGCCGCTTAGAGCTGCCTGTTTTGATGGTCACCTGGAAATAGTCAAATACCTTGTGGAGCACAAAGCAGACCTGGAAGTATCAAACCGTCACGGGCATACGTGTTTGATGATCTCATGTTACAAAGGCCACAAAGAAATTGCTCAGTATTTACTTGAAAAGGGAGCTGATGTTAACAGAAAAAGTGTCAAAGGTAAGTTAGTTTTTTCACTTTCATTGTGTTAAATAGGGGTAAAGTTACTACTTTACTTTTTTAGGAGTCTGAAAAATATCCAAAATGTATTTTTCTGCTCTCATAAACTGGAAGAGTAAGAGATGAAGTGTTTATAGCTATGTTTTTACTTTCTAATGTATTCTTTTGTTTACATGGATTATAAAATTTCATTTTAAATTGATACATTTTAATCTTAAATCCCTAATTCTTAAAACATTAGTCATATGTATTGTCACATTTATGCATGTCTTAAAAGCTAATGAACTTGTGGAGAACCATTCTGTGTAGTAGGTTGGTCTAGCAACATACTCAAATACATGAGTGTGTATTTTTGGTTTTCATACTATTTCTTAATGAATCATATGTGGTGTACGTAAAACTGACCTCTGCCAGTAAGGCTAGTGTAAGAAAATAATGCATAAAGGACAAAAAATACTTTGAGCGTTGGAAAATGTATAACCACTTTGCTCTTCACCCACTCCCTCTAGATGATTGAGTAATTTTGGACCTTTTTCAGTGTTAATAAACAAAAATATATATTAGGATTAAAGAAAGGAAGATGCAGGTGACTGTGATCTCAGGATCTTCAGTGGTTCACAGATCTCAAAGGGCACCTCTTTGCCCCTGTTTACAGTTGCTCTGGTGTTAACACTCAAAGTGGAGATTTCTGGCTTTTTTCCCATGGTCATAATTAGTTAGACATCTAGGTTTTTTTATTACATACAAACTTGTATTTGGTTGTGATACTAGCCTGAAAAGCACACCAATTACTGCAAGTTACAGGTAGTTTTTTAGCTCACTGAGCCAGGATTATGTTATGGCAGGCTTTGGTTTTTTTTAATATATCTGTATATAAAAAAACTAATCTGCTAACAATCCTTTTTGTAGCATAATACTTCTACTGCCTTTTTCAGGCTAATTACATTTGCAGCTGTATACTATACCTTCCAGTTATTTTTGTTAAAATATCCTTTGTGTCTAGATTATTGTATGATACCGGTAGATACCAAATGTGAGAGTAATCTTTAGAAAAGCTGCTTGGTTAAATGTGCCTTTTTTCAGCAAATCATGCAGATATGTGGGTTTAGCGTAAAGAAAGCTAAACTACAGATTTGTCATGGAGGTGGGTAGAGCGAAATAAATCTTCCTTTGTAAGGGTTTGCGGTTGCTTATGAATCATCATGGACTTGTGGTAGGATAAAAATGTCATTTTTCTAAATAATGTCCTTGGAATAGCAAGCTAAATATAAAGCGTGTAAGCAGCTAAAAACTTGGGGTTTAGTTTTAAACCTGTCCCTTTATACAGTAGGTGTGAACCAAGCAGTGCTGTTAAATATCTGATTTAACAGGGAAAAGATGTAACTGCAGCTCTTTTTCTCCCTCATTTTGTGTTGCTGGAGTAGGCTTTACTTTACTCGTCCTTTTTATTCACTTTATTAGTGCATTAGCATTATTTGTCTTTGTTTAAATGACTGAAGATTTTCTCAGTGCTGTCAATTATTATCTTAATTCTTTTCTCTCTCTGCTTCCTTTAGTTTCTGTGTGACTTGCATCTAGGCACACAAGTAAAGGTTCTTAAGGTGGATAAATAATCCTTAATTAAAGAAGTTGGATTGGATATGGTTTAGCTCATTAAAAGTCATTTTATACTTTTAAACTGTCCTGTGTACAAGTGGACATGTGTATGTAATAGTTATCTCTTGGAAATGAGTGGAAATCCCCTTTAGTAGGATAGGAGCATACTTTTTGGTATCTTAAAGAGGTCTGATCTCTGAACATACTGAATAAGCAGTGGTGAGGTAAAGTAAGCAAGGAAGAAAGTACTATAAACCATAAAAGTGAAAGTCATCTATGGAAAGGCAGAAGAACTGAGGAAAATTGGTAGTCGGAAGTATTTTAGCAATGGCCGAGATGCAGCAGGTAACCTCCTCAAGTTTGTTTTGCAAAAATGCTATTAATTTTAAAATTAATCCAACAGGATTAATTCTACATTGTCACCTCCCCCCTCAGAGTCTTGTGTATTACTTTCAGATTCTGCTTCTCCCTGCTGTGTACTAAATAGCTGTCAGTGTGTCCAGTGCTTTTAGCAGGAAGATGCAGAGCAACCTGAGTGTTCTGCTCCTGAGTAGTGAAAGTTGTTGCTGCTCTTGTATATAAGCTCTTTTTAGTCAGGCCCCTTCCTGGGGCCATATATAGAGAAGCCTGTTGTTCTGTGAAAGATGTAAAAAAAAATAAAAAGTGTTGCATTTAAAATTGCAATGCTCCTTGTAAGAGCAGAACTGTGTAACTTTAGTAGAATTGCAGTTGTGGGAGATTACTATGGATCCTTTCTCAGATATTATTCTCAGAACCTGTGTGAGAGTGGGGGGCAAAATTACTTGAACTATTTTTTGTGGTTTTCCATTGGATTTTCATATTGCAAAATAGAACTTAGTACACATTTTAAACCTCAGGAAAGTATAGATATGGAAATGTTTCAAAGTGTTGGGAATTACAGGGAAAAATCTGAATACTTTGATATGAAAAAATAGGTACATTCACATGCATCTAAATGTATAAAAGAGTAGGTGAAAATGTGGTGAAATCCTGCTTCTAAAATGCAGGATCCTACAACTATGTGTTGGACTGTGGAAATTCAGAATGCAGAGGTTCTTGCAAAAGAGTTACAAAAGTGTGGAAGTGCAGCTAGAGATTTCAAAGTGTGTCAGCTAAGATGCTAGAGTGAGGTGAATGAGATGAAGTGTAGGTCTGGCATTATCGCACAGTAGATGGTGCTGAAGAAGGAGGTTATGAGATGTTTGGGGTAGATAAGTCCTCTATCCTGAAAGAGGGCCAATGGTTCTGAATTTAAAGCACAAGCTTTTGGTTGTATTGTTCCTACTGTTTTACAGATCTTAACTTTCACAGTTTCCCCAAACTTTTATGTAGGACGTAGGCTGCAGAAGAATTTTTTAAAAAATAATTTCATTTACATGAACAGTGTAAGCAATGGGGACAAACTGGTAGTTGGGGTTAGAAGGGTGGATGGGTTTTATAATTGTGGAAAACAGCAGAGATGCCTATAGATTCAAAGCAGCCCAAACAATACTTTACAAAGTGAATTAATTTACCAGTGTCTCCCTGATTCATAGCTATTCTCCATGTACTACTGTCATGGTTTAACACCAGCCAGCAGCCAAGCCCTAGGCAGGTCCTCACTCACTCCCCTGCCAGTGAGACCAGGGAGAGAATGGGAAGGGTAAAAACCAGAAAACTCATGGGTTCAGATATAGGCAGTTTCACAGTCAAGACAAAAGCAATGCACACAAGCAAAGGAAACTAAGGAATTAATTCACCACTTCCCATGGCAGGCAGGTGTTCAGCCATCTCCAGGAGAGCAGGGCCCATCATGTGTAACACTTACGTGGATACACAAACACCATGAATTCCTAATGCCCCTGCCCCCCTGCTTCCTCCTTCTTTAACTCAGCTTTATGTGCTGACCATGATGCAATATGGTCTGGAATGTCCCTTTGGTCAGTTGGGGTCACCTGTCCCAGCTGTGTCTCCTCCCAACCTCCTGTGCACTCCCAGCTTCCTCCCCAGCATATAAATACAAACACCAGAAAAGGCCTTGGCTCTGTGCAAGCCCTGCTTAGCAATAACAAAAACATTTCTGTATTATCAACCCTTTGATCAGCACAAATCCAGAACACTGCCCCGTACCAGCCACTGGGAAGAAAAGAAACTCTACCCCAGCTGAAACCAGCAGAACTACTCCTCATTTAAGAAGCTGCAAATTAAAAATAAGAAAGCTTAATGAGTTTCACTTGCAGTTAATGATCTTTCAGATGGCAAGGTTTTATGCTGTTCCTAAAAGTAGGAATAGTGGGGATAATGTTAGACTAGCAGAAATACAAATTTTTTCAGAAGGTATAGTCCTAGAAGTAAATCTCAAGTGAAGCATACCTTTGCCTCCGTGCCGGATGAGGAGCACGTTCTGTGTTGGCTGCATGCAGTTTTCTGTTCTGCTGCATTATGAAGCCTGCCAGTGACCTGTTGTTAGAGTGGTGCTTCCTTCCTGTCACCTTCAGAACTGACCACTGGATTCTCAAATACGGTGTTTCTCTGATGTGTTTCTGTGCAGTCTTCATTTGGCAATGTGTAGGCAGGGAAATGCTTTCTCGCTTAATACAAGTGACAGTCATCTTAGGGATTTCATGTTACAGATTTGGGCTCTTTGGGGCTGTGTTTGTTGGATTTTATATTTAAAATACAATATTTCATGTAAGTTTCCTAGTAAATTATTTTTCATGCTGACTCTTTGTAAAGAAATTTTATGCTTTTGTTTTAATTCCAGACAAGACAATTAAGATCTTGCATTTTGAAAATTTGCAGTGCTCATTTTAATAGTTCGTGTTCTACTTTTATTCTCCTCTGCCAGATTTGCAGAAAAGAAGGGAAAAAATATCCATTATTGCAGCAATAATGAGTTAAATTATAGATAAGGTATACATGTGCTGGTAGCTACATGGGCTGAATGCAAGGGAATAAGTGACATTTCTTCTAAATGGTCACTTGAAAGGCAGGTGTTTTTCCTGATCATAACTGGTAATTCTTCCCTTTGCTCAGTGGCTTGGTATGTGGTCGCTCTCTTCAAGGCGTTTTTGTGGTTTTCACCAACTCTACCTCCCTTCTGTAGTTAACAGACTCATCAGCTGTCTTAAAGACTAGTTTTGCTCCTCTAGAGTATTATAAAATCTTGTAAGGAGTGCTGGACTAGGCATTCTCTTAGGTGTCTTGAGATATGCACGGGCGTGTTTGATTGCATTTTAAAAAAAGCATACTGTGATTCTTAAATTCCACTGGCACAGTATTCAATAGTTTTGTAAAAGAGAGAAAACAAGGTTTGTTGACTTTGCTTCCTCATTTTGGCAAGTACAGAAGCATACAAATGTCTGTCGCTGTGGGTACTGCATGAAGAGCTAGTGTTATTTCAGTATTGTTGTTTATAAGGGATGCTGGAAGGTGTAACCCTCAAACCTGCTGGTAAGGGAAAAGAATCTTGTATAGATGGGGCAGACTCAGAAGCAGGGGTGTTATAGAGAGTCATATTCTTTCCTATACGATGTGTGGTTTAGTATGTCTTAAAAGGAATTAATTTTCTCTTGCAGTAAACATTAAGGAATCTTGACAGGATTGTTCTCTTCTGAGGATGTTTGTCTTGTCTGCTTGATTCACAGAATCAAGGTCCACAGAATCATTTAGGGGGCAGGAAGCAGGGCAAAAAAACCCCCAAAACAGAGGTCTTTGCGTTTTATTTCTGCTTGTGTGTTTTGTTTGTTGCTGCTTTTTTAATTTTTTTTTTTAATTCTCCCTGTGAATAAGTATTTGCTCTAAAAGTGTGGTGTGTCTTTTTGGGGGAGGGTTGCTTTTTTTCCTTTTTTGGTAGGTATTACATGGTACAGGGTGCTGAAACTTGTATTGTGTGCATGACCATGTGTGGAAACTGAACTTCAGTAGGAATGTCTGTAAGTTAAGGAAGATGAAGATACATTTTAAGTTTAATTCTAACTAAAAAGTTTTTGTTGAAATTAAATTATTAACAACATGCTGTTACTCATTTAATAATTGGTAATGTTGATAATACAAGTTCTAATGGAGTACTTTAGTGAGCAAGAGAGCGATTATTCCTTTACAGTATATAGAAATTAGATTAAGGTAAGTTGTTGAGATGAGCAGTTCTTTGTGTTTTTTAGTCAATTTCTTGAAGGAAAGACATTTGGTTTTTATTTGCTATGTATATGTAAGCATAAGGATGTATAACAGTTTTCTTGTGCACTGTCCATGTTTGTATCTATCTAGCAGTACTTTTTTTAAAAATCAGTAAAAACTCCTGGAAGACTGAATTACTTCAAGTGCTCTGATAGGAAGAAAAAAGAATGTGACATTAAAAATTTCACTTTATAAAAGTGATTAATCTGTAAGGCTGCAAAAATATATACAGGTGGTTAATTTTACACGTTGGTCAGTCATTTAAATTCAATACTTTTGTTTCTTTTATGTTTAATGATCTTGGATATAAAAGCAGGTTGGTGTTAAGTTTTAATGTACGTTTTACAACATGGAAATTTGATAAAGCGTTTTGGAAGTATTAAGAAGTGGATGCACTCAATAGGTTGCGGATCAAGTCAAATCACTTTCTGTGTCATGGCTTCATCTTCTTTCATTCCCTTGTCACAAGCTATCAGTCTATTTTAAGAATAACTTGCTTCTGACATAGAAAGGCCTGTCCTTCTTATGAATTTGAATGCCCACCCCCACTCCAGTAAGCTTTTGGAAACACCGGGTGGTTAGAAAATTAGTTCTGCGATACGTGAAGTGTTCCTATAATGTTCATAGCTACTCTTAAAGAAATGCTGTTAAGCATTCCTTTAAAAGAGTAAAATGTGAAGATACCGTGCCAACTAGCCATACCTTTTTTCTGACTTTGTATCTGCAAGATTTGGAAGAACTGCAGTTGGGGTTATTGTGTTTATTTTTCTATTTTAATTAGAGGAAGTCATAAGGTAATGTGAATAGTAAAGTTTTAGAGATAGAAGCAGTTTGTGAGTAGTATTAGCAATACAATGTAGTGACACTCAATATTTAATAGAGAAGTATTGGGACCACCAAAACATCTGCAGTGCAGCTTTTTGTCTGTGCAAGGAGGCTTTCATGTTATGGTAATATTAGGTATCTTTGATACATGATTAAATTCCTGCAAGTCATTTTGCAATTAAAAATGGATTAAAAAAATTAAACGAAGCCTACTTTGAAAAAATCATTCTCACCTTTAAAAAAAATACTTAAAAAAAAAAAATTAAAAAAAAAATTTGATCAACACCATCATATGTGTGTCTTGAAAAATTACTTGTCAAAGACAATAACTTCCAAAGTACTTTTGCTTATTTTTGCCTTTTTTCCGTCTTAATACAGCAATGGATATAATGTTGATTTTTTAGTTTGCTACTGAATAGATAATGTTACAGAACTTGAATTAACTACTGAATTGTGTTGAGCCACTATCACTATAGACAATGTAGTGACTCTAAATTATGTAGCGTTTGGAAATGGATGGGTTAATTCACAGAGTAATGGTTGATTTGCTGCACTGATTTAAACAGTTCAAGTCCTGGTCAATATGTAGCCAATATGTAGCCTTTGATTAACACACTGAGGCCACTTCCATGTTTTCTTTCAAATTCTTCCTCAAATTTAACACTTGATACTTGCTAGGTGTAGATGTCTGGCAGTGTTATTTCTTAAGGCTGAGGTTTATATTTGGGAGTTTTTTTAAGCTGACAGTTCAACTATCTGTGTACCCCTAGGCACTTGTCTATGGAGAGCTGTGTTTCTTACCATGTATTCTTCCCACTGCTGTACATGTACCATCCAGTGAAACCTCAATGAGGTGCAGCCACTAAAAAATAGTGGTGATGGCCTTAGTTATTAGTTTGTACCTGGTGTAATATAAACTGTGGTTATTTTAACTTCAAGGGCTACTGCAGTATAAATAAGTAAAAAATGACACTACTTCTCATAAGTTGTCAGTAGCAGCTGTTTCAGCTGAAATCAGTAATAGTAATATCAATAAAAAGACTAAATTGTTTTAAATTTAGAGCATCCAGTTGGAAAGAGTAGTGACATTCCTTGGAGTCTTAAGCATATTTCCACATGCTCTACATAGCTGCATTGTAAATGAATGGCATGCAGACTGCTGGATTGAGGTTACCCAGACAGTGGCCAAGCTTATTTTGTGTGGATTTTTTTCAGTCATAGTGTGTATGCCTGGAAATTGATAAAAGAGTGTCAAAAGCAGTATTATATGGTGATGAATCTGCAGTATGTAATGTGAATAGCTGGCACTTGATCAGAGCTAGCAAACTGTAAATTAATAGTTGTGAAGCAGCAATAAGAACTTTGGTGTTAATAGTACCTTTTGTGTTATTTGTCTTTAATATGCTTTTATGTTACAATTTTTTAAAATATCTTAAAAATATTGACTTGAAGGTAGAAATAGCTGCCAGTGGCAGTGTTTCACAGCTCTGCTGTGAAGAATTGTATATGGAATTGAATACGCACAGAAACAGGTGTGTTAACTGCAGGCTCAGCCAACAACCATGGGCATCAGGTTTTGCCTTCGTCAATAAGTGCAGAACTGAAGATGGTCTGACCAGCCATTCTTTAGTAATGCATTGACTTCTGTAGTTTCATTTTAACTAGACTTTGTGCAGCATAGCAAGAAGAATTAAAATTTATGTGTTTGGTAAGTTTGTATATTGGTCTGCATTTGACACCTTCCTCTCTAAGAAATGTTAAGGTCTTACCTTTTCTACATATTGAGGTATTTGCAATTTTCTGGTCTGTGATATCAGACAACGGCAGTGGGAATTATAGTTGATTAGCTATGCATGTCAAATTCAGCAACTTTCAATCTACCTAAATTTGGTTAAATCTCTGCTTCTACAATTGAAAATTTTGTTGGTCTTGGTAGAGATTCTGGTGTGGCCAGACCTATAATGACTTGATACTATTAGTGTTAAAAATTGCTTGCGGTATTAGAAAGGCTGAAAATCACTTCCCTTTGTATGAACTAGATTTAGCTTTATGAATCTTGATCTAACTGGTAATTTCAGGTGCCTCTTCATGTTGGGATGACTTCCACAGCTTACTTATTAGTAAATGATTGTAAAATCACTGGCCACTGTTCAGAAATGTGTGAGGAAAAGAATATTTTGCAAGTTAAGTTCACTGTCAATAAAGGAAGCAATCTAATATTTTCTATGGGTATTTTCTAGAAATTTTTGAATTTTGCACTTAAAATAAGGTTCAGCGGACAAAAAATGTTCATAACTGTGCTATAATTGAAAAACCTGAGTCATAAGCTTTTAAAAATAACTTACTCATCGTTTATATGAATTTGATTAGTGTGTCAGCTAAATTTTGGCATTTGCTGGGTCTTGATTTAGACTCAGTTTCTTCTGGATAATTCAGTTTGTTCTTACTCTATTATTGATATTTTTCTAGTTGCTGGAGTTGAGAGCAACAAAGAAGCTTTAAAATGTGCTGTGAGTTCTTTTTCAGGTGGTTCACAAAACAGTTTCAGGAAGAAGCAGGAGATCAATTTATACGTGAAGTTTGAGAACTGAAAGATAGGAGAGAAGGGGCAAGAAGTGGATGCTTGGGATACTAGTGAGGAAACCAAGGCAAAATGCTGAGTGCCCATTAGAAAATATTCATCTAAACAGTCTTTGAGTCCTTCTTCTGCATACCAAAACTTGCAGAGTGTTAGGTGGACATTTGCTGTATCAGTGGCTTGACAACAGAAGATAAAAGCAAGCTGCTATGTGATAACCTGCTAATATAAAACACAGAATAGAGGTCTACGTTGTGGACCTAAGGTGTCTGGATCTGCTGGTGAAAGAGGATATTGAATTTAGAGGAAAGTAATTATGGTTTGACCAGATACTTCTGAATTTTGCTTTCCTGTTTTTTTTTCTTCAAGTTTTATTTACCCTTACTGTGCCTTGTTAGAAAGGAGATAAGTATGCTATGAAGTCACGTATGTAAAAGCTACAAGGTGTCAAAATTATCTGTGTAGACCTACATTAAGTTCTTATTGAGTTGGAAATGGAACATACTTACTATTTCTGAAGTGTATTTAATAACTGTGAAACATTTTTTCTTATAATTTTTTTTAATAAATATAAATATGTATGGATTTCACGTTTTGCTTTGGAATGTGTCATATTTAAGTCAGTGTAAATGATACAGTTTTGGCAGAAAGACTGTATTAATGGAAAGACTTCACCTTTAATTTATTTCTGTATAGAGGTAGGATTTTAAGGCAGATTCTAGGCACACTTTTAACTAGAGTTTCATTAATTAAATAGTTTAGTATAAAGATGAAGTGTGCATTTTTGAGATTAAAGTCTGGGAAAAATGAAGGTTTGTGAAGATAAATAGGAGCTGGTTAGATCTGTAGGTTATACGAATACACTCTTAGGCCTCATATGACCTGAAGATTTCTAGTGCTTTCTTTCCTAACCCACAGTAGCTTATTTAGGGACTAGAAGTACAACAGCAAGGTGCACTGTGTAGCTCTGTCTTGCTGGCATTTAAAACAAAAGCTTACCAAAAATAGAAATAAGGAAGTTTCCTGAAATGTCTCTGTCTTAGCTTTTAAAAGCCAATATTATTACTAGGAATGGGCAGAGAACCATTAGAAAAGGAGATGTCTTTTGTGAATGTGGAAACTTGCTAGCTGTGCAACAGAAACTGATGAGCAGTTAACTGAATTTGCAGGGCTAATGATACAGGAAATCGTAATCAGGTTGGGGGGTCGATATTAGCATGAACTTTCTGTTAATTAATTTTGTGTGAAGCTGAGAAGTTTATATGCCTGAGTCTGTAATATGTATAATATAAAGAAAAAGGTAGATGTAAATTATGTGGTTTTAAAAGCAGTCAACCACATAAGAGACTTTGCCATGTTGGGAAGGGACCTGGAGAGTTTGTCTTCATGTTTTCCTTCTTCTCCAGTGAAGTGCATCTATCTGAAGTTAAGTAAAACCTTCATCCACTTGCAGCCTAATCGTCAGATATTTAGCTGTGATGTCCAATTCTTGCTTTGTAATTTTCTGCGAATGTTTTCAAACAGGTGGCACTAGTGCTTACTAGAAATTTCCCTACACAGTGCTGGAACTGTAATGTCATTAAAGACTGTGCAAGGTCATGCCAATGGAAAATAATCTCCATGTAAATCCTAAATTGCCTATAACATAGACGTCTGCATGTTGGTCTGTTGAAGGCATTTCATGAACAAGAAGAGCAGAGGCGTTAAGGTGGGAGTTCAGCACAAAGGCCTAAGAAAGTATTAAGAATAGTTTGTCTGAGTGTATACATTCCCTTGACAAAATATCCTGCTCCTTTACAATATACCTCAAAGGCAGTCTCAAAAGTCCTAGCTGAGATAAAGGGGCTGTTGTGATGGGTTGTGTTTTCCATTGAGTAAAATAATTGCTACAAAACATGACAATGAAAAGAGATGGCAAGTGAAGAGAGGAAGAAGTATAGGGTAGGTAAAAATGAAGCCAATATTGGGTTAACCCAGCTTTAATATTCATACAGATCCCACTATTTTTTAATAATTGCTGGAGATTGAGAGGGAGAGAAATACAACAAGGGAAGCGGGAAAAGTGAGGCAACATGGAGTTAGCCAGTATAAGTTTCTGTTTCATACTTGAAAGCAGATACAAAATCCCTTATAAGAATAGATTATTCCAGTTGGAAGGGACTGAAATATGGATAGTAATCATCTAGTCCAACAGGCTGACCAATTTTTAGCTAACTGAAAGTTGAATCAGATTACTAAGGATCTTGACAAAAGGCATCTGAAACACTGACAGGCTTGGGAAATCTCAAGCTTCCACCTCTGGATGAAGCCTGTTCAGTGTTTGACCACCTGTCAGCAAAGAAAGATTTCCTCATGTCAAGTCTGAATGTCCCCTAGCACAGTTTTGAGCCATTCCCATGTGCCCTGTCGTGGATGCCGGGGTACTTCCCTCTTGACTTCTCCCCAGGAAGCTGTAGAGAGCAAGATCACCCCTCAGCATGCATTTCTCCAAACTTGCCAAATCTGAAGTCCTTAGCAGCTCCTCACAGGACATTCCTTCTAGCCCTGTCACTAGCTTGGTTGCCCTCTTCTGGGTGCATCCAAAGACCTTCACATCTTTCTTAAACTGTGAGGCCCAGAACTGCTCACAGTGCTCCAGCGGACATGGTGTCAGTGCTGAGAACAGCAGAAGAGTCCGTGGGCCAGCTGGCTGTGCTGTGTTTGATGCACCTCTGAATGGGGTTTGCTCTGGCACGCTGGTGACTCACACTGAGCCTGCTGCCAGCCAGCACCCCTGGTGCATTTCTGCAGGGCTGCTCTCCAGCCACTCCTCTCCCAATTTATATTTGTGCCAGGTGTTACTCAATGCCAGGGACAGTGTCCAGTGTCTGTTCTTGTTAAATTTCGTGTTCCTGATGACTGCTCAATGCACCAGTCTATCCAAATCCTTTTGGAAAGCCTCTTGTTCAATGAGAGAGTAAACTCCACCTCCCGTCAGCAAGCTTTCTAATGGTGCATTCAACTCCTTCGTCCAGGTCATTGACAAATATTTTGAACATCACTAGCCCTGAGAATTGAGAACTAGAATTGAGCCCTGAGGAACACCTCTGGTGACATCTCTGCAGCCACCTGTAGCCCCATTCACTGGAATTCTGTGAGCTCTTCAGACAGTTCTACACGCAGTGCACCATGACCCTCCTCATCCCACAGGTGGATAACTTGCTTAGAAGGATGTTGTGAGGGACAGTATAAAAAGCCTCACTAAAAGGCAAAAATCCTACATCCACTGTCTTCCCTTACTCTGCTGGATGGTTGACCTTACCCTAGAAGGATATGAAATTAGTTAAAACAGGACTTTCATCTGTGAGCTGTTGACGGTGCCTGATCATTGCATTGTCCTTTAAATGCCTTACAGTAGCATTCAGTATGATCTTCTCGATGATTTTTCTGAGTGTTGAGGGGAGACTAACAGGTCTGTAGGTTTCTGGGTCATCCCTCTTGCCCTTCTTTTAAATGAAATAATGTTGGATAGCTTCCAGTCAGTGGGGACCTCCACAGTTTCCCAAAACCTTTGGTAGATGATGGAGAGGGGTACTGCCATAACATCCATCAGCTTCTTCAGTACTCTGGGGTGAATCCCATCGAGTCCTGCGGACTTGGGGATACTCAGCTGCTACAGCTAGTGCCTGAGAGGTGTCTAAACAAATGGGAAGTCACTATTCCTGAAGTCATACTCTAAATCTGGGGATTGGGCAGATGATGGTTTATCTGTATTATTGAAGACTGAGGAAAAAGAAAGCATTGAGTGTCTCCACACTTCTTTACCCTTAATACTGAGATGACCATCTTTAACAAGTACCGGTCTGGTATATTCTTTAGACCTCCTCTTGCTACTAATGTACTTTAAAAAAGCCCTTCTTGTTGTCTGACACAGTACTGGCCAGTTTCAACTCTAATTGAGCTTTGGCCTTTGCATCTTGTCCCTTCATAGATGAACCACAGCTCTGTCAAATTCCTGCAAAGCCTGACCTTGTCTCCAGTGAGCATACTATTTCTGTTTCCTCTGGAGCTCCATGAGGAGTTCTCTGTCCAACCAAACTGGTCTCCTGTCCCATTTGCTTGACTTTTGATATAATGGAATTGGCTGCTCCTGTTCTTTTATGTGGTGAGGAATTCCATTTTAATTCTGGCTTGTTTTTTTTTTAAAAAACTGTTTAATTCTTTCAGGCAAAAATATCAAACATTTTGATTTTTATAACTGCCTGGCAGCCTTGCTTTCATAGTACATAAATAAGGAGGAAAAAAGCTATTTTAAAACTACTAATATTTGATTTTTTAAAACTTTTTTTAAACTGTTAGTATGGTGAGATTTGGACTATAACTTGATATGATTTGTGTAATTGTGTTTCTTCTCTTGCAGGAAATACAGCATTACATGACTGTGCAGAATCTGGAAGTTTGGAGATCATGAAGATGCTTCTCAAGTATTGTGCTAGAATGGAAAAGGATGGTTATGGAATGACTCCCCTTCTGTCAGCCAGTGTGACAGGCCACACAAATATCGTGGACTTTCTGACCCAGCATGTACAGACTAGTAAGGCTGAGCGCATAAATGCCCTGGAACTCCTAGGAGCAACATTTGTGGACAAAAAGAGAGATCTGCTTGGTGCTTTGAAATACTGGAAGAGAGCTATGGAAATGAGATACAGTGACAGGACTAATATCCTCAGCAAACCTGTGCCACAAACACTGATTATGGCATATGATTATGCTAAAGAGGTAAACAGCTCAGAAGAACTAGAAAATCTTATTGCAGACCCAGATGAAATGAGAATGCAAGCATTATTAATTAGAGAACGTATTCTTGGCCCTTCTCACCCAGACACATCCTACTACATCAGATACAGAGGTGCTGTGTATGCAGACTCTGGAAACTTCAAGCGTTGCATCAACTTATGGAAGTATGCTTTGGACATGCAGCAGAGCAATCTTGATCCGCTGAGCCCTATGACAGCCAGCAGTTTGCTATCATTTGCTGAACTTTTCTCCTTCATGCTTCAGGATAGGGCAAAAGGCCTGCTAGGCACTACTGTCACGTTTGATGATCTAATGGGTATACTTTGCAAAAGCGTTCTTGAAATAGAACGGGCCATGAAACAAACCCAGTGTCTTCCTGATCCAATACAGCTGAACAAAGCCCTTTCCATCATTTTGCATTTAATTTGCTTGTTGGAGAAAGTACCTTGCAGCACGGAACAGGAACATTTTAAGAAACAAACTATTTACAAGTTTCTTAAGCTTCAGCCTAGAGGAAAGAATAACTTCAGTCCCCTTCACCTTGCTGTTGACAATAATACTACGTGTGTCGGTCGCTACCCAGTTTGTAAATTCCCCTCTCTACAAGTTACTGCTATCCTGGTGGAATGTGGTGCTGACGTAAATGTCAGAGACTCCGATAACAACAGTCCATTACACATTGCTGCACTGAACAACCATCCAGACATCATGAATCTTCTTATCAAGTCAGGTTCACATTTTGATGCCACAAACTCACATAAACAAACTGCTAGTGATTTGCTGGATGAGAAGGAAATAGCAAAAAATTTAATCCAGCCCATAAATCATACTACTTTGCAGTGTCTTGCTGCTCGTGTAATAGTGAATCATAACATATCCTATGCAGGGCACATCCCTGAAAAACTAGAGAACTTTGTTTTGCTCCATAGATGATTGTGTGGTGTTCTGAGTACTGTTTTTGAAGCACGACATGGTGATATTTTCCTTGAGCACTGTTGTGATACACCAGCGTTCCCTTAGCTTGCTCCATTTTGCTCTCATAGGCTTGTGTTGTTAGCATCAGATCTGCAGAGTTGGTTACCTAGTATTTAATATGAATATGCCATATAATATATTTTGTGGATTATTTAGAAATGTAACGCCATATTTAGACTTTTTAAATTGTCTGCCAAAGGCTTGTCTCTTCTGGTCTTATTTGCCTGTCGGGTGTTTGGGACTGAGTTGAGCATTTTCCACTGATGTCTTTTTACTATAACTGTTATGTGGATTTTATACAGTTGGAAGGTCATCTTTTTTTGATTTTGCTTGAGCATTTCTACTCTTACTCTCTTCTTTTTCTATGGACTCATTGCTAAACTGTGCAAGTTGTATGGACTTGTTAACATTTGCAACTACCATAAGTGCTTTTATCTTCTCTATGCACTGGCTTAAACATGACTGTTGTGTGTGAGCATATTTCTATGCAGCACTTGGCCAATTTCAACCTAAATGCCAATCTTGTTTCGCAGTTTGTTTGGAGCTCTCTTGAGAATGCTGTCTTCATAGCATGATGAATTTTGGAGTTATTTATCAGCTCTCCAAACTTGGGTTTGACTTTTTTGACTGCTGTAACTGAGGTTGCTTTTACTTGGATCCTCTGAAAATTTGTCCTAAATTTGGGAAAAGAAAATCTTGCTTTTTTCTGATTGTAGTCCACTTGAACTTTAAATCTGAAAATTGTTCTATTGCATCGTGCAGCTGGGGGAAGAGTCCTCATTATGTACAACTGACACCTTCCCTTTTGCACTAACGTCTTGCTTGTGCTGGTTATGTGACTAGATGTGAAGTTTGCTCAAAGTTTAACCTCAAACCTTAATGATTCACTTTTAATGAGAAATAGGTCAAATATATGCTCTGCTTTAAAATCTGCAAATCAACTTCAGCTGCAAAAGAAACCTAAAGCATGTTGATGGCATGATGTTTATCAGTCCAGATCTAGACATCATCTAGTATAGTAAGTGGCTGTCTGCCAAGGTATTGAAAGTTCTATAGCAGTGTCCTTTTCTCTGCATTTTAAGTATCTTTATAAATACTTGCATGGATTTTTCATCTCTGCTATGTCAGTTGTACTTAACAAAAGCGGAAGTTCTGTTGTGTATATAGCTCCTAATTAAAGTACCTATTTTTATAATATTTGCACAACAGCTTAGCTTTTACAACAGAAAGGGCTCTTTCGACTTGATAAGAAGTCTATAAATGAAGATCATAAATGTGAGTGCGATTCAGGTAATTAATATAATTCAGCACTTTACTGTTGATTAATAGTAGGATTTATTATGGCACATTAGCCCTACAAATGTCTTAAAGTGAAATTAGTTTCTGTTGGGTAGGATACAGTTTACTTGCAAATTTAGTGGTCTAGCATAATGGGTATTTTTGACTTAATGTTTCATCTCAGTGGTTGATGGGCAGTAAGTGTACCTATAGGGTTCTTGCTCCAGAAATTCAACAACTTGTTCTATGCCTTTGTCAGAAATAAGAGATATTTAGAATCCAAATTAATTAGGTTAGGAAGGTCTTTTTGTTACTTTAATGTTTAAGTTGGATGTTGGAACATTTTTGTCAATTGTGATTGAAATTGAGGACGAACGTGTCTTGGAAGCACATAAGAATAGCCCTTCCTTGTTTTCGGTCTGTTTTGGCATTTGTGCCAGTGTACAGCATGGTGCCTACTAGCTTAGCCATTCTAGCGAAAATTATGGGGATGTTTTTAAGCAAAGATATGTTAAAAGCAGTGCTGTTTGTGTATTGTCACTACCAGACTTGCTATTCTGAAGCAATTTTCACCTGTTTGTCCCTTGCTATGTCTATGTTGTATAAAACTATGAGAATCATAGAATCATTTAGGTTGGAAAAGATCCTTAAGATCATTGAATCCAGCCCTTAACCCAGCACTGCCAAGTCCAGCTCTAAACCATGTCCTTAAGTGCCACATCTACACATCTTCCAAATACCTCCAATGATGGTGATTCAACTGCTTCCCTGGGCAGCCTGTTGTAATGTTTAACCACCCTTTTCCATGAAGAAGTTTTTCCTAATATCC
The DNA here is from genome assembly GCA_013397955.1 of Grantiella picta. Lineage (NCBI taxonomy): Eukaryota > Metazoa > Chordata > Aves > Passeriformes > Meliphagidae > Grantiella > Grantiella picta. The sequence goes on from VZRM01015739.1 coordinate 428,091, forward strand.
AATCTGTATGTCCCCTGGCTCAACTTGAGGCCATTTCTCTTTGTTGTATCACTTGTTACACAGGAGAAGAGGCCAGCCCCTACCTTGCCACAACCTCCTTTCAAGTAGTTGTAGAGAGTGATAAGTTCTCTGCTAAACCTCCTTCCTCCAGGCTGAACAACTCCAGCTCCCTCAGCTGTTCCTCAGCAGACTTGTGCTCCAAACCCTTCCCCAGCTCCGTTGCCCTTCTCTGGACTCACTCCAGCACCTCAGTGTCTTTCTTTTGAGGGGCCCAAAACTGAACACAGGGCTTGAGGCACAGCCTCACTGGTGCTCAGTACAGGGGGATAGTCACTGCCCTGGTCCTGCTGGCCACACTAGTGCTGATACAGGCCAGGATGCAGCTTTCTCTTGCATCACACAAGACTAAATTCTAGTCAATTGACTGGATTGCTGTGATTTGTAATGCTTAAGATGCATGCCACTCAGCTTGGCATTTTTGAGAACATGTAGTTTGGTTTTTGAATTTATGTATTGTAATGCTTTTCTGCTACTCTGTAAGTAGAGATAATCGGCAACATACCATGCTAGAAATGCATTATACATCAAGTCATAAAAATAATTCTTTTTGTATTGGTCACAGAGAAAGGGGTTTTTAGAGTTTTTTGCTTTGGAATCTGTTCTGCTCTTCTGTGGTTTTAGTTTAAATTTCTGTCTTTATAACTGGCAAATACCCTGTTTAAAATTAGTTGGACGTTATTAATTGGTTGTTCAGCCTGGAGAAGAGAAGGCTCCAGGGAGACATTATAGGACCTTCCAGTACGTAAAGGGGGCTACAAAAGAGCTGGAGAGGGACTTTTTACAAGGTCATGGGGTGAAAGGACAAGGGGGAATGGCTTTAAACTGAAAAGGGATAGTTTTATCTTAGGTACAAGGAAGAAATTTTCGTATCTAAGGTGGTGAGGCACTGGCACAGGTTGTCCAGAGGAGTTGTGGATGCACTATCCCTGGGAGTGTTCAAGGCCAGATTGAATGGGGCTCTGAGGAGCCTGGTCCAGTAGAAGGTGTCCCTGCCCATGGCAGAGGGGTTGGAACTAGAAGATCTTTAAGGTCTCTTACAACCCAAATCACTCTGTGATTTATGGTCATTAGTCCAGAAATATAATGTAAAAAATGTTAATTGTTAATAAATTTTTAAATGGAAAGCATTCCCAAAAGTGAAAGCATATTGCTATTAGGTCTATATAAATGTAGTGAATATTGCTACAAGAAAGGCTTACTGTGTTAGCTGCTCTTTAGAAACAAACCGTTCTATTAGTACATGCTGATTTATTGCACATATTTCTTGATATCTAGTGATGTGTATCAGTCCAAAAGACTTATCACCTCCATGCTGAATTTAATTTTTCATGGTGATGAGGCTCTCTGCTGAAGAGAATACTTATCTTGCCAGATAACTTGGACTTAGGTGTCCTGCCAGATGAGTTCATGCATTTATGGCCACTTTGCATTTAGACCTGTGTGTTTACACTACTCTATTTTATTTGCTGTAATTTTAATTTTGTAATATTTTTGACTTGTTCTTTTATGGTTTTTCTCTTTTATTCCTATTTGGCCTTTTTTTCTGATGAAACATACAGCTTCTGAGCTAATGACACAGAAAAATGCTGAGAACACTGCAGAAATAATTGTATGCCCTGCAGGGGTGAAGCAGGTTTTTAATTGATTAAACAACTTACAGGTATGGCTCCCTAGAGACCAAACAACTGATACCTCCTTCCTTATTGAGACTTCTAAGTTACATTTTTTGGGGATAGGGATTAATGTGTAAAGCATCTTTTCTTCTAATCATTGTGGATTTCAACTGAAGTACTTTAATAAGGAAGATGAAGGCTATGCTCCTTAAAAAAAAAAATTCTAAAATTATATTCCTATTTTTGTATCACATAAGCTGGTAACAAGATTCCAGCTGTCTGCAGTGTCTCTGTTCTGTTTGTTAAGTGCAGCGTAAAGACATTTGCTGAAATGCAAGGCAACAGTGTGGTTAGTTTTCCATATATACTTCACAACAGTCCCTGGAGAGGAAGTAGTTTCATGTATATCCTAAGTCCACAAAAAGCTGTCTTTTAACAACAGTTTTTCAACTGGTTAAAATTAACCTCCTTCTATTTGTACAAACACTACTTTAAAGAAAGGAAAATAGTGCTATAGGAAAATCCTTAAAGGAGGACTTGTAAGCAGATAAAAACCTTTTGAGGAAAAGTGTGCCTCTCCTCAGTTTGGTATCCGCTGCAAGGTGACAGTGGCAGGATACGGCTGCTCTTGAAATAGCTTCCTTGTACTTTGAAATACAGAGTGGAATGACTGTTGTACTCTAAAACATTGAGAGCATGAAAAAGTAGACTAAACACTAATTTTACCTTCTGTGACTACAATGAAGCCAACTGGTATTTAATACTTCAAAGTAATTTTGGTAAAGGTGATGAGAGACATACTAGACTGCTCATATCTCTTGGCTTTGAGTGTAAAAATAACTGTTGAGCCCTCAGTGAGGGCTGAGCAAAAAGCTGTTGTTGGTTTGGTTTTAACTAATGCTGTATTTGTGTTCCATTCTATTGCAAAGACTTTCTATGCAGGGCTAGCTCCGTGTATGGAAATACTGCAGTTTCTTTTTTACGTGAAGTAATTTAGCTTTAACGGTAATGTAAAAAAGGAATAACAAGCATATTTCTCTGCTCTTACTCTCTTTAGGCTCCAAATGCAGATTACATTAAAAATATGTTTTGGAGAACACCTGTCCGAGTGTATACATCTGTTTTCTCTAGGGTACTGCAGTACTGGTTGGTGAACTACTTTTCCTGTTAAGTAGCTAAATGTGAATACTGCAGCTTCGAGCCTCACATCACTAAGAATTGTACGTTAAGCAAAAGGTCATGTTTCATACTCTTTCTTTCTGTGAAGCAGTGGTCTGGTGAAGCCTTTAAATTTTGGTGGTGGGTAATAGTAAAGAAAAGGCTTAAACTGGATGATACAGGAAAAATTCTTTTCCCACTTTCTAGAAAAAGCAGTTAGTCATACTCTCGACTGGGTGGAAGCATAGTACTTTCAGTTTGTAACCTAAATGTAGATACCAATGTCTTGTGAGAACTAAGTTGCAGACAGTTTTCAAGTTCAAGAAATTAGTTTTCTTCTTCAAGCTTTTGAAGGATCTTCTGTATTGCATGAAAAATTTGAAAAGTAGAGGAATGGAATGTTCCAAGGGTGAGAAAAGCATAAGATCCTCATTAGAGGCAGCTAGAGAATTGGAGACTGAAGAACATTGCCACTGTAATTTCAAAATACCTTTGTAGTTAGACACAGTAGTCACAATCCTATCCTAAAAGGAAGTGTACATTTCAGACAGCTGGAACTTCAGATTAGTCCTGATCAGTAACAAGAGCATAAAAAAAAAAGGAAAAAAAAGAGGTTCTGGATGAGGAAAACTGCTCCAGAGCTTTCACAGTAAGATAATTGTCACACAGATGGCTTTAGTGAATCGAATGTAGATCCTCTTAATTAGGAAAGGGAAAAACTGGAAAGGATCATTGACATCATTATTCATTCCTCTGCAGTTGCAGATGATGAAGGATGTCTGCTGTTACCTAAGCTGTGTAACCATGCAAAAATGCTTCTTGGCAGTAGCAAAAGCCAGCTGGTGGTTGAACACCAAAATGCACCATACAAAGTAGCACAGGATTAGGGCAAAAGAGACCAAGTGTGTGTGCTGTGTTACTCTGGCAAAAGCAATACTTTAGTTTGTTTCTCACATAATATCCAGAAGGGCCAAATGTCATCCACAGTGAGCAGCAGAAGGCCCTTTCACTCACACCAAAGTCTTACCTTGCAGTTGATGTCCAGCATTCAGAAAAAATGAGAAGAGGCTGTAGTCAGAAGTTATGGACAACAGTGTTGAATTACGCACAGAGGGGAAAAAAAGAATTGCTTTCTGCTTCATGTAAGTGCCTCTCAGAAGCCGGTGAGTGTGAGGCAATATAAATTATTAAAATGGCCACCACATCTCCCATCAGATCATGAGATGATCATAAGAAATGATCTGGGTTCCTCTCTGAAGTTCAAAGGGTTGCTCTTATCATATCTCCTGAAGACTTACCAAGTCATAAATTCCATATCAAAATTTCTCCTTAGAATGTTATTTGGAACACCCATCTCTCAATAATTAGAAACCTAATTCCCATTTGAAATATACGTTTTCATATATTTCCCATTTGAAATATACTTTGCATGTGTGATCTTCTCATACTTTCAGCACTTGTATGTCCTTCAGAGAGAGTTGTCCTCTCTCAGACTTCGTGTGGTTAGGCTAAACAACCAATCAAAAGAACACCCAGGCTGTAAGAATGAGTAAAAACCAGAATAATCCAGAGTCAAGTAAGTTGACAGAATAGTTCAGTTTTCTCTTTTCGCCTCTCTATTGTATGCTATCAAAAAACCCCTCTAATTGACTAAACACTTTCTGCTGCTGAACCTGCAATTTAAATTGTCAGTTCTTTCCTTTTAACAATGGGAGGGATTTTTTACAGTAAACAGTTGATTGTTTTCAGATTCTGTAGCTTGTATTGTCCCATTCTAATATTTCAGGTTCCTGCATGTCATTTTGTTCCATTCACACATAGCATTATCCTAATTGGAATGTGAGGCAGAATGTTGAGTGAATGAGCCAGACTTGGATTATTTTTGTTTCCATCCCATAGTTTCAAATTCGTGATCTTGCTTTTTTCTCCTTTTCTTTCTTTTTGCATATGTGGCTACTAGGCCTGCACTGTACTTTTTATTGGCTAACCTGTAAGATGGGGTCCTCCTAAGATGACTGCTCTTTCTGGTTTTCTGGCTGAGGGAAGCACATCACCTGCTTTCTCATGTTTTCCCATAGTGCATGAAGTAGAAATTTCAGGCAGTTAAAAACCAAAAGAAACAAGCAAAAGATTCTGAAAAGAAAAGAAAAAAAAATGCAACCAGAAAAACCCAAACAACCAAAAAACTACAAACAAACAATTACCAACAAAACCCTCAAAACCAAACCAGAGAACAGGACCTACTGTAAAGCAATATGCGGTCTGAGGCAGATGCCCCGTGAGTTGCTGCATGAGGAATGTGGATTATTTCCAGCCACACCTTGCAATAACCTTAGGGCCAAATGACAGATAATTCTGTGAGAAGGCTGGTCCGTGCACGGTGCACCCATCCCAGCACTGCTGTTCACATCAGGGATGTGTTTTGCAAGTCTCCCCATTGTCCAGCCTTTGCTTGTTTGGGTTTGTGTCACTGAATTGACTTAGTGCACAACCTGGGTTACTTTTGAATGCACCTGAGCTTGAAGAAGTGCTCCAAAAGCTCACCTAACAGGCTTTGATCACTAATGGATGTCCAGTTCATGGGAAGAGACTATAAGTTCTGAAATAACCCCTTTATCTTCTCTTCCTCCTCTACTCACACGTAGTCTCATGGAGTTTTGATCCTTGGCATCAGCTCCTCCCTGCTGCAGATGTCCTTTCTAATACGATTGTAACTGTAGTTTTCAGTTTCTCTTCTGATATAAATAAGTTTCTGATATAAGTTGACACGTACACTGGCTTGTTTTTCCTCTTGCTGGTAGGTGGTTACTGCCTATCCAGTGTAAAAATCCCATAACCCATGTTCTGCATTGAACTGAGTCATGAAAATGAGATAATGTAGTAGATTGCTAAAGGTGGATCTACCACATAATTATCTGTTGGAAGATGAATCAGCTGTGTCGCATGCATCACTCATACTTCCTCCTGACAGCGTGACTGACCTTAGTACAAAGTCCTGTTGATGTTGTAAAGAAATATTTGCTCCATTCTACAAATGCAGAAACTAAGGTACAGACTCAGTGACCTCTTAAAATGACCATGGGAAGTATGGGCTATAGCAAGGAACATGGTTCAGATCATCTGGCTCCATGGACTTTAATTTTGAGGCTCTTTGCTCCAGGTATGGTTTGATATTGGTAATTTCATAGATGAAGACTGCTATAAAACAAAACAAAACCACCAAGAATTTCTTAGGGAAATCAGGCTAATGTTATAGGACAGTTTTAGTGCACGTGTTTATCCTTCCTCTCCTTCAGTAATTTTCGAACATGTTAGGCTAGTTTAATAAACTCAACAGAAGTAGAGCAGCCTATGTGTGTCTGTAACTTCCTTGAGAACACCAGGGTGAGCAGATGGCAGAGTCCGTACTGCCAGTTCCCACTGCAGAAGAGAATTTGGCAGGAGCTTGGCTCTCATTAGGCATGAGAGAATCCACACAGGAGTTAGAATACTTAGGACCTTGCAAAAATCTTTGACCACAGCCCAGGCTTTACTAGAGAGCAGCAGATATGGTCACTGTCCAGGATTTGCCATACTTTAATTACATCATACACAGTCCCTGCACCTCTTCATCAAGGTGGTAGCCTCTGACCAACAGATTATCCTGGTTTGTACAGTCTGATCTCCCTCATTAGGCACTTAGTGTTCTGAATTTGCTGTAATGGCACAGAATGTAAATGAACATTGGCCAAGCTGCAAAAAAGAAACTTTAGGACCTTCTATGGTTGTATGCTGACTGTTTTACTATACATGCTGAAATGGTCTGCAGTTAATTCTGTTGAGTAGTTACTATTGCCTGCTAACATGGTTGGGGGAAACCATGATTCCCAGTTCATCTATGAGTTCTGACCTTGTTTACATCCTGATTTCTGTTGACCTGTACAAGTAATGAGCAAAAGCAGACTCCATGATCACCCTTTTTCAAAATCCTTCATTTCAGTTCTCAAATATGGAAACTGTTGTATTTAAAATCTCAAAATTATATGAAATCTGTAAGAGGAGATGTGTCTGGTGAAGAACAGTTCTGTGGAAAAAGGGATTTGGCATTTCTCCGCCAAGGCTCCAGTGGGAATTTAACTGAGATCCCTGCTTCTAATCATACCTTGGCTTAATTTTCCAGCTCTCACGAGTTCTTTGTGCAGCAGTGTTTCTCCAGCTGTGACGCATTGCCCTCACGCCCCTCTGAATGCAGCAGTGCACGGTGGCTGGCCCAGCTGCCCTTGCGCTGTCACTGAGAGCCAGCTGCTGAGCCAGTCAGCCCCTCTCTTACAGTGATGCCTGGGAAAGTCCAGTCCAGGTGATATGCAGTGGCAGCTATTTAAAAACCAAAACAAAATGCTCATTTTTCCATCCATCCTTTGTGACCTTTTCTAGATGTGCCATCATTGCTTCTCGTTGTGTTCTCTGCTTCCTCCCTTTACTGTTCCCAGTTGCTCATGGAGCTTCTTATTTCCCACTGTTTCCCTGTTGCCATTGTGGCTGAGTCAAGCCTGCATTGAAATGGGAAGTGCTTGGGGAGATTTGGCACTTGCTATGCCTTATGCAGTTTGTGCTGTTTCTAAGCTGGGCCAGTTGGGAAGTGGAAAGGCTTTAAGAAATGCAGGATTCAGCTTGCTTGTCCTTTCTTCATCTGCCTATTTCATAAGCAAGATGAGGGTGTTTAGCCTCTTGTCATGGTTTAACTCCAGCCAACAGCCAAGCCCCAGGCAGCAACATGCTCATTTCTCCACCAGCAGGATCAGGGAGAGAATGGGAAGGGTAAAAGCCAGAAAACTCATGTGTTAAGACAGTTTAGTAGGGAAAGCAAAAGCCTCACACACAAGCAAAGCAAATCAAGAAATTGATTCACTGCTTCCCATGGGCAGGCAGGTGTTCAGCCATCTCCAGGAGAGCAGAGCCCCATGTGTAACTTGAGAGAACAAACATCATCACTCCCAATGTTGTTGTCCCCCCCGCACACCCTGCTTCTTCCTTCTTTACCCCAGCTTTATGTCGTAAGCACCTTGTCACAAGGTCTGGAATGTCCCTTTGGTCAGTCAGGGTGACCTGTCCCAGCTGTGTCTCCTCCCAACCTCCCAGACACCCACAGTTGCTTCACCAGCATGGCACTACAAAAAGCAGAAAAGGCCTTGGCTCTGTGCAAGCCCTGCTCAGCAATAACAAGCACACCTCCATATTATCAACCCTGTGTTCAGCACAAATTCAAAATACAGCCCCATACTCGTCACTGAATAAAACCCCCCCAGCTGAAACCAGCACACCTCCTCATTAATGTGAAATATGTTAATCACACTGCACAGAGTATTTTGTTTCACATGACGCTGCAGATATACTCAGCAGGTATATTGCTGGTGTAAACTGTTAAAGATTCCATAAGCAGCTCTCGTCCTGGAATCAGTAATACTGGATTTCCTTCCATGCAGAAGGTACTTAAAAAGATTTGCACCTATTTAAATACCTGTTCTGTTTTCTAACTTGCTGACTTTTTGCTCTTGAAAATCTGCCTTAAAAAAATCATTCTCTCAGTGTCTTTCAAGGTCCCACTCTTTTGTCTGCTGGGTTCCTGCTTTATGACTCTTGCTCTTCTGAGCTGTATAAATACGTAGTAGCATTAGGAATGTGACATTTTGTGTGTTTCTTCTGAAGATGTTTATTGACTCTGGAAAAGTGGAAAGTGCATTAAAATTGCCTCTTACAGTGTGTCTGTGTAGTTCTGTCTTGCCATTATCAAGGCAAGGGCCTACCTTGAGTACCCCTGTTCACACCCAGGCTACGGGTAACTTAAATAATTAGACCTTCCTGTACTTAGCGCAGAAAATGCTAAATGCACAGACCTGGCTGAAGGCTTCCTGGAAAAGTAGGCAAAAGAAAATCTAATCTTACACTGATGGAGGATTGTGTTTTGTGGCAGAAGGGCCAGAAAGGTTCCTCTCCATCTTTCACGATGGGCAAAGGTTTGAGCTCATTCCTGTTGCAGAAAGTGTGAGGGATGAGGCTGAAGAACGCATGTTCTGCTCTTGCAGCCAGCAGTTTTGAACAGGGATAGCAATGGCTGCTGCTAGAAGTTCCTTTCACTGACAAGTTCACTGAACACAGCAGCTGTTTCTCAGTCCTCCAGAACAGAGAGAAGTGAAGGAGTTGATCTAGGCAGCCCACTTCTTTGAATTGTGCTGTGATCTGAAGCTGGATGACCTTACCAGTCAAGGTATCTGAACACACTGCTCTAAAAGCAGTATGAAGACAAGCTGGGGCAGTATCACTCTTTCCTAATAAATCCTCAAACCCTGCTTCATTCAGTCCTTGGCTGTGTGACATTGATCTTACACTAGCAGAAAACAGCGAAGAAGAAAAGTGAAATAAGGACATGCAGCTACTGCAAAGCCAAGCTAATTTAGCAGGTAATAGTAAATTTTATTTCGGGGGTGAGAAGATACTGGAACACTCAATGAGAAAATAAAGTGCCGCTACTGTACTAATGGTGTGAGACACTAGACAGAACACTACAGAGAGAACAGGGTCTGGGCTAACATACTGTGTACTGCCAGACTTGAAAAGAAATCTGAAATACTACCTCAGTAATTTTAGTAAGGTTTTATCCCAGAAAAGGAAACATAAGTAGAAATGTAACTTTATGTCTTTTCTAAGCAGTTAAGATTTTGTGCATAGTCATAGACATGACTACTCTGACATGATGCTAAAAATTCCTAAAATATCCACTGTGATTGATGCAAAGTGACTGCAGTGTCTTCTGCAAAGGACTTCTCAGCAGCAAGTACTCTACCTTCTAGGCAAAGTTGTCTACATAGTCAACTGTTCAGCAATCTGCTCAGCTTAAAAAATGCTTTTGAAATGAGGAAATACGCCATGAGACACAGAAAATAAATGTTCTAAGCATTGCATAAAAGCATCTGAAACCTAAAAAGCCCCTCAGTCCTAAATAAGTTCTTGTTCAGAAGAGAAGTTTCAGAAGCTGGGTAGAAATGTACATATTTTCTTTGATTCGGGAAATATTTCTATTCACAACTAAGACAACATTTTTTTATTCTGTAAAAATTGGATAGATATCTCTAAAAGAAAAAGGTTAAGTAATGTTGCCTAGATCTTGTATTAGATGTTCTCTCAGAGATGCCTGATGATGCTTCTTCCAAGAAGAACTTACTTTTATTCAAATCAGTGAAATAATTGGCTTTCATACAGAAGTGGGATTTTTAATTAATCAAGGTGTCAGAAAGACTTACAAATCAAAAAACTTCAGAGAATTTTTAGCCCCTGTTTCTACCCTAAGTATTTGAATCACAGTCTCTGCTGAAAGGTGTCTTGAAACTCCTGAACTTAGCACCTGGGCTTGAGCACATGTGTGTGACGAGCAAGAGTGTGAAAGAGGGTCGGACATTCCATCCCTGTTAGCCAGGCAAGGCCCAGCAAACGTGCCTACATATGTGTTTACAGCTCATGGCATAAGTGTGCATGTGCATGTGTAGCAAAACACTGAGTTCACAGGCATGCACGTGGTTATAGGCAGAGAGCTGTGAACCTTTTTTTGTCATTAATTGTGCTTCTAGCGTGTCTCTTCATTGGCCCAAAGTAACAAAGGGGAGTGACTCAGTCTTGAGGCCAGTACAGAGGTGCGTAGTGAAACTGAGGCATTAAGAAAACCAGAAGTGTTAGCAATTGTTGGTTTATGGCTTGTGTGGCTTGATGTGATACTGGCCTTGGGAAAAGCATGCACTTGGACAAAGATGTGCTGAGCAGAACACTAATTTTTATTGATATTACTGTATTTTGTGTGCTTAATGGCATGTGGTGCAACTGCATATATGGATAAGGAAACACCATTTTTTCTGATTTGGCATGATTAGAAAAAGGTTTGACAACCTAGTGTAGAAGGGAAAAGAAATCCAGAACCGCCTTTGTTTCCTTTTGTTCTGTGAGCATTTTAGAACTGCAAGCCTCCACATTAGTTTTGCCCTGCTGCCCCTGCAGGTATCACTTGGATTAAATCTAGCAGGCATTCACAGAATATCTCCATTGAGGCTGCTCACTGAATGGGAAGAGGAAAAAGGATGTTTTCCAGTATTGATAAAGCTAAGATGTTTTTAAGAGGAGCACCTACAGACTTGAATTCAGTAGGATCTTTTTTTCGTACACTCTTTGGTCAGTTGTTTATTTTCTTTCTCCAAATGGAGTTACTGCATGTAAAAGAGAGCTGCCACGAAATGACTGTGTTTTAAGTCAAAACAGTCATACTGTCTGCAAAGTGGAAGTGCTGTTTGCTTATGTATCTCACTTGCAAAATTACTCAACTAGGAACTTGTCTGGTTCTACCCAGAAATGAAGATTAACAATGTCTTTGTCTTGCCTGCAATGTCTGAGAGAGGTCAAAGCACAGTAATTCTTCATCATGCCCAGTGAGATTCTGCAATAGAGGGAGTATTGTTCAGCTGGCATTTATCTTAGTATGTAATTGCTATTGATAAGATATGTCCCTATCTGTGGTTTGTGCTGCAGAACATGTACTGAACAGAAGCACCTCTGAAATAGTGCAAATTGCAAGTGTCAATTATCAACAGCAGGAAAGAACAGAGGCAGCAGGTTACAGAACTAACAACTTTCCCCTTTCCTCCCTCCCTAACTCCTGACCTATGTTTTTTAAAATCAAATTAGGAACATTATTGTTTGTGGCTGTGATGCTAGCATTCAGGAGGGAACCAATGCTAGAGCTCTCGTGTTTGTAGACAGCCTGAAGTTTTGGCATTTGGAAGCCTCCTCTCCAAGATGGCAATGGCGAAAGCTCACAATGATACACAGCATTATTAGCTATGCAAATAGCAGCTAAAGCTCCTATGAAAGACAAAGAAATGTCAAGGTTATTAATAGTGTTTCACTGGCTCCCAAGACTTAGGGAAGCTTAGGAGGTTGCCATCACATTCTTAGTTTTTCCTGATTCCTGCTGCCTCCCTCCTGGTGCCGTGGGCATGCCCACATGCAGTTGCCACAGCAATCTACACTTGGCTCGCATGCAATCCCTCTACGGTGTTCCTTCAGACTTCCTTCAGCTTGCACGATTAAAGATGAGTTGTCAGTGTTACACCTCCCGTGGAAGAGTACCTGGGCTGCTTTCTTCCCTTCCCTTGTGGTACAGAACACTGGTTTGCTGGTGGCAGTGTGTTCATCCAGCTAAAATAGCCATTTTGCTGCCCTTTGAGGTTGAGAGTTTTCTCTGGGAGGAAGTCTAAGTTATGTTAAGGGCTTGCCAACACAGGAAGTTTGTGACATTAAAACACTCATTTATACAAAGCACTGCAATAGCAGGCTGCTGGAACTGTCCCTGTCTTCCAGGAATTCAAGGTATTTCTTAATGCTTCAAGGAACTATGGGATCAAATTTGATAGATTTTCTCAACTAGAATATGGACAGCATTCAAAACTGTTACGAGGTATCCTAACTGCTGAAGGGCAGAGGAGGAAAGAGATGCAGTGCCTTAGCAGAAGGGAGTCCTTCTGCCTCCTATTAGAGGGATTATGGCTTCATAAATTAGGCAGGGACTTTTATACTAGCTGTCAGGCACAGGTCCCCTGGAAAGATAAAAATTTCCCAAGTCAAAGTGAGTGGGAAACAGATGAATTGGCCTTTTTTCTGACAGTATTGCATGTTGTGCATGAGATGGATAATGGAGACAGTAATAACATCACCATAGACAGGGGAGATGTGGGAACTGTTTCTACAGGAGCCTTCCTCTTCTCAGCCCCAAAGAGTGTTCTTGTAAAATGGGCAAGGGTGAGGCCATGTGATTTCTTTGCTTCTTTCTTGCTCCCGGGAAGATTTAATAGCTAGTAGGTTCTGAATTATTGGTGTTCTTACATCATATCGAGCTATAATATGCTGAAATAGGATTAAACTGTTCATACAGAGATAGGAGTTCACTGTATATACAGCTGTGCAAAGTGAAACTGCCAGGCATGTTAAGCCATTTAATATTACAAAAAATTTTCACAGGATACAGGGAACTTCTGATTAAGCTAACAGCAGTTGTGTTTTCAAACATACTTGGTATTTCAGAACCTTTCAAAAAGGTATTTGCAATGGGCTTTGGCAAATACCTGGGTTTCGTGGTCTCATGTTTTCAGCCAACTTTCATTCTTTTTATGCTGTTGAGAGCTCACAAATCAGAGTGCATTTGGAACAATGTATTTTAGAGTATCACAGCCCATCAAGCCAGACTGATATCTAAGCATGTGCTGCTGCTCAGCTTCTTCCTGTGAGTAGCTTGACTGCTGTCAAGGAGACTGGAAATGTACTTCATGTGTGACTGTCAGCCAAATGCTAAGCGCATATACGACACTGCATTTTTTCTAGCTGTTAGTGCCATTAGTCAGCCTTTCAAAGGATCATCTAGGTTGGATGGGAAATCAGGATGTTTCTTATCCAACCTCCATCTGAAAGCATGGGCAGCTATGAATCCAGGTCAAGTTTCCTCAGCACTTTGTCCAGTTGGGTCTTGAAAATCTTGATGGCAAGTGTTTCTTACAGAATCAGCGAGCTTCTCTGCTGCTTATTTCGAGAAAAACACTTCCATTAACAAGAGTCAGACCAGTGTATGGGGTATTTCTGCTTTTGTGTCCTTGCTGGCTCAATGCACCAACCTCTGGAAAGTAAGCTCCATGAACACATTGTCTGTAAAGTGCATGGAATTTTTGAGATAGAAGAGAATATAGAATAGAATGGGTTGAGTTGTTTTGGAAGGGACCTTAAAGATCATCGAGTTCCAAACTCCCTGCGATGGGCAGGGGTGCTGCCCACCAAATCAGGTTGTCCAGGCCACATCATCTATTTGTATTTGTGCTTTTCTTCCCCTGATATTAATTTAAAAGATTAGCAAACTGCAGGTTTCTTCCTCCACGTTTTTCGATTGTCCATAATGGTCTCCTTTCTCTTAGGCTTCCTCATTGCTGACTATTCTTCAGCCACCAGATGTATTCCAAGTACTCTTGCCCTTACCTCTCCAATTCTACACTTCTTCCAGCATCTTCTAGTCCCTGTCTCTGAACAGCTTGTTCAATGTAATTTTTCTGTTTGGATAGACAAGAGTGTATATGATTATACAGAAGGACAAAGTCAACAGAAAAATACGATAACGAAGTCACACAAAAATTCATTAAGGACTGGCAACAGTCCCATTCCCTATTCCCACATGCTTATGGCTGATCAAGCTGTTGATAATGATGTGATCAAGTTATTTTATTTCCCAAACCTTTTCCTGTTTCTTGGACAGGATGTGATTCTGGGTATGAGTCTGTGAGGGCTGTGCATTGAAGGAAGCTGTTTGCTGTTGCAGAAGCTGAGGCATTTGTAGCAAATGGGCCCAACAATTGCAGGAAAAGCAAAAGGATACCCTTGTGTTTAAGGGGACTCACCTCTGCCCTGGCCAGCTGGATGACTCTGGTCCAGGATTTTGGGGATGCAAAGCAAGTGACTTCCACCTAAATTTTCGAAGGCAGTTATAGTGGGCATTTCACGCTTTCCAAGTGCTTATCTGCTTGATGCCTTACACTGGAAACTATCTTCACAGATATAACTGAAGTAAATAGAAAATATTTGCTTTAAATGGGTAAAGAAATACACGTTCTGTATTCCATTTAAACTGTTCTGTATTCTTAGAAAATTGGCTTCTTCACATTTCAAACAGGGTATCAAAACCTTTACAGAAAATGTGGCACAGCTCATTTAAGACAGCATTAGGAATGTTTCTCAACTCTAAAATGAAAAGAAGGCTACCATCAGATATGATAGGCATGCTAAGAGCTCTGTATTCATTTTCATTTTGTTAGGCTTGGGGTTTTCTATGTTTTGTGGGTGACAGGCTGAGGTGAAGACAAGATGTGAACATGGATACCAGCAACTCTTAAGTTCTCATCCTTTTGGTGTCATTCACTCTGTTGTTACTTGAAGCCTTATTACATAAATCTGATACTCAATTAGCATTTACTGACACTTCAGCTAATTTTGGAGTTGAGTGTAAGGAGAAATAAGCCAATATACCTGGACCCTTCTACCCCAGAGCTTGCACTGTCTGCCGCGCACCTCCAAACTCCACACACAATCCTTGGGTGCATCACGTAACCTCCAGCCGTGGAATATGAAGTATGACCTTTCCAGGGCAGAGCCCTTCCACTGCATGACTTCAGTGCTCAGCGCCTCTTGTGGGTGTGTGGGGTGAGCTGATGATGCAGGGCAACATGTGTTCCCACTGGTGAGAAACACTCTCCCTTATATACTGACTGCCCCGTGTCCCTGTTCACATGCAGCTGAGTGGTATCTTTTGATTTGAGGTATGTGATATCCCTTCAGCTTTCACCAGGGATGGACAAATAAAAAAGAAATATATCAGCTGATATGTGTCTGGTTCAGGTCGTGCTTTATTGACTATGGCTTCTGCACTTGTTCTGACGCTTGTACATTGCAGTGTGATTTAACCAGTGCTGCTGTGAGATGAGTCAGAGAAGATACATGTTGCACGACTTCCTTATAAAAAAAGTGTTAACCAGCTGGAGTACAACATCAAGCCTGTCATTTCAGGAAGAAATTTCAAGTATGGAAGCAACAGGTGTTCCCCACAAAGTGCTGGGCACTTCAGGAAAGGCTGCTCTTTAAATATACAAGTGAATGCATTTGTTTTGGTGGCAGGTCACTAAGCAACCTGCAGTGCCCCAAGAAAGTACAATCTCAGCAGTGCTTCTCAGTACAGTTGGCATCTTTGGCGTTGAATCACCATACCATGAATTAGCACTGACAGTAGATGAGGGGCCTTGTCCACAGCAAAATACTGGGGGCAGAACCCCAGCTACACCCCAGCTACATTTCAAGTACTAATTAGAAAGCAGGTATGCAGGTTTATAGTAGAGCAGTGGTGTTTAAATCTTCTACGGTATTGTCAGTTTTTCCAGGTACCATGAAAGTGTATTAATAGTTTTAAAGTCTATAATCAGTATAGATTTTATTTATATTATAGATTTTTGAGTATAAAAATTATCCTTACCTGAACTGTGTCAAAGAGCAAATTTTTATTGCAAAAACTGGGGGCAACTAAATTGGCTGAAGAAGTGTTGGAGAGGGAAAAAGGAGCAAGATCTTTTAGAGGTTGGGTGTATGTGAAATACAATAATGCATACCTCTGTGACTGAAACCCAAACTAGGTGGCCTCACCCAGTTGCTCCTCAGTAAACTCATCCTCATCACCTGTACTACCTAACCATGACAGTCAGTCACATGGAATTTAGTGTAGTGAAGCAAACAAGTGAGTTATTTGTCATTAAGAATATACATTGTTTTTCAACTTCTTGTAGAGCTTTATGTGACATGACCCCTAAAATAAATATCTCCATAGCGTCTACACAAGATGTTAGAGAGGTCTCTCTGTAAATTGGGACAGGACATAGAGGAGGTAGTTACAACTTGCCTATCTTAAAAACACCTTTATGTTCCATGACACTTATAGGTAGCTAATCTACAGCACAGCTCAATGCCAGACTGCAGGAGGAGACACAGGAACCCTTTGCTGTTCATAGAGAATCCACCTTCTTGGGAAAGCAGCGGCTCCAGGGTGCTCTGGCATGCTGTAATGCTGACCAGGCTATGCCCTTACTTTTGTTGATAGAAAACTTGTTAATTCTTCCAGAAAGCAAAGTAGTAAGAAGCGTGAGTTCTGCATAATACAAATTTCTAGCTCTCCTTTGCTGCTGGAAGTAAGCTCCCTCAGCATCTGATCTGGATTGAGGCTGTATGAGAAGAGGAGGGAGGGAGGGAGTAAACCATAACATTGAAAATTATCCTAGGAAACCAGGTGACAAAGCATTACACAGCCACAAAAATAGCACTCATGCAGTAAAATGAACTGGCATGAGTGGGAAGTCTGTGTGTTGGGACTGTTGGTATGCCCAGTCATGGCCTCGTGGTTTTCTTTTGTAACAGGAGGAGTGGCCTGTGTGTAATCCTTCATGCTGAATTTACTATTTCACTTCCTTGATGGTATCACCTCAGTGTTGCCATAGCATTTCAGCATGTCTGCATTTATTAAAAAGTAAGTTGTTTGAGCATGAAGACATTTAAATGGGGAAGATTTACTTGATGTTCCCTGCTCCCTGAGAACAATGGCAGGACATGAGCCCCCAGTGAAGTGTGTGACTGATGTGAAACAAGTGTGATGTTAATCTTGTCCAAAAGCTTGTGAGGAAGCAATGCCTATTTCATTTACAAAGAACACTGGTTTCAAAGGAGGTTAAAATCAGATATTAACTGGAAATGACAGAGCAGTCTGATAAGAAAACTCCAGAAGGGTGAATTTGTTAGACAGACAGCTGTTTATCTTGCATTCGCTGCATTTCAATATTATTTTAAGACCAATTCCTAAAATCTATTTACTGGTCACCTCATCTTCTAGCATCAAAGTCACAACTTGATGAGAAAGACTAACATTTGTGGGATGATACAAGGGATCAAAGATTATTATAAACTTCTTCTGACAGTGCAGCTGCTTGATTATGTCACCTGCCTCTCCCTCCTACCATCATTATATTTATGTAAGCTCTCTAGTTTATGGATCTATACATTTGTTAATACCAAATATCTTAATACTGCCAACAGCCCACTTGACTCTCTTCTCCGTGGGTTGGGCTGCAGTTCATTTGTCTGGTCATGACTGAATGATACTCATCCTCAGGAGAAAAGTAATGTGACTAACTACAACAAATATGGAACACAGAGAGGTTTTCTCTTTGTCTCCTTTTTCCCCTGTCTCTGTTCCTTAATTTTAAAAGCATTTGTGATCAAAAACTCAGCTCTGGTAGGGAAAAAGCAGACCCCTGTGTTGCACTGGGACAGGCACACACTGCTTATAGTGTGATATGTAAAGGGAACTTATCTCCCAGGCTACCTGCCACTACAGACTGCTGGCCAAGCATCAGCAGTGACAGAAGTGACTTGATGGAAGATCTGGATGCCTCCTGCCTGCCGCCTGCTCAGCAGACAGGTCTGATGGCCCAGACTGCTCAGCTGGGGGTGTTTTGAGGGAGGTTGCTTCTTTTGAGGAGATCTCAATGAAAGGAACTGCTGGTGTGCTCCTCTGGCAACTTACCTGCAGTGGGCAATGCCAAGTGGGAGCAGAATCACCACATGAGAGTCCCCTGTGGTACATGCTGAAGGGGCTGGTGAGGTGTCAGGGCTCCTCCACTATACAGTAATGAAGAGGGGTGAAATGCTTGTATGCTGGGTGCCAGCACGACAGCAGCAGCAGCAGCCCAGCTGGGAGGATTTGACTAAGCAGTGTGCATATGGATACTGGCAGCCCCTGTGTGTTGCTGTGTCCTTCCTGTCCCTGACCCCGCTCCCCTGACCCCTTCTGACTGGATGTGAGTCAGGACCGTCCCCCCATCCCTAGAGATAAAAACTCCAGCAACATNATGGATACTGGCAGCCCCTGTGCAATTCAGAGTCTCTAGCCTCTGGAAGCAAAGGTGGTCCCAGGTGGCCTCGTGGACACTTCTCAGAGGGTTGCAATCTGAGAACTGCTGGTTTAGTATGACATGGAGTGCTGAGGCCATGGGAGGGAACCACCCACCTTCTGAAAATATCTTTTATGTTTATAATTATCTTTATTGAAGTACCTGAGAGGAAGAGTGGCTATCTTGCTAGCACCAAGATCCATCAACTTCTAAGAAGTTACTCAAGTCTATTAATTTCAAATGCATCTACTTATTTTTCATGTCTCAGTTTTGTGCATCCCAGGGTTGGAAAAGTGAAGCACTCAGAAGGCAACAATGGGAACTCAGGTTATCCAACAGCTGTGCAATGAGAGCCTCAAACATTACAAGCCGAGCAGAGGGAAAAAAGGAGCTCCTTGTGAATGATAAATGGAGTTGATGCCTTGCAAAAATGGAAAGATATTAGCAGTTAAAAAAAATCTAGGGTTCACTTTGCTTTCTCTTGATGCTATTCTTTGCTTATTAGTGCTAAGGGTTAACAATCCTTGCTATCATCACTCTTTGTAAACAGAAATAAAATAGCTGACTTTTGAAATAAATATGATTCAAGCTTCATTTGACAAAGGAATCAAAATAGTATCTTTAAAATTTGACATGATCTTTTCTTAACAATTCCTTGCAAACCTGTTTGCATGTCTTTAATAGAAATGTTTGTTAGATAGTCTTGCAAGGAATAATGCTGAGAAGCAGATGAAAAAACATTTTATTTCCTTCATCATGTTTAAGTTTTTCTCTAAAGGAAAAATCCTGCCATTAATGCACTAAGTGTAGCAAAGGCGCAAAAATTAGTGAGTGAAATATTACAAGGGCTTAGGAACATACCTATAGCAGTGTGGCTTTAGTAGGGTGCCATTACCTATTTGTAGCAGGTGCTGAACTCTGTGGGGTAAGTTACACGAAGGCAAAACACAACAAAATGCTCAACCAGTGCAGATCCCCACTGTTTGCCCCAGGTCTGTGCCTCCTCCTCATGCAGGGTGGGTGCTGGCATGAGCAGGGTGGTGGCATTGCCCCATTCCTCACTTCCCCCTTATGTGCTCTGCTCTGTGAGAGGGATAGGACCTGGAGGGATGTGCATGAGGTTTTGCTGCAGGCAGGGTTTATCTTTGTGGGACCCAGCTGGAGCCTCTGGGATCCCCAAGAAGGCTGCTCTGGTTCGTTGGGTGTCTCGAATCAGCTCTGGACTCTCTCAAGCAAAGCAGCATCTGCTCTGTATGACATGCGTGTGCCAGGGAGGGCAAGGCTTGCGATGGCAGCCCCTGGCATGGCAGACAAGGAGCAGCTGTGCTCTGCTGTGGGACAGCTGGGATGTGGGAATCCATGGCAGCCCCCCAAAGCAGGGGCTGAGGTCTCACAGAAAGAGATACTGATATCGTTCTGACTGTTGTGTTCCACTTGTCTCAAGTGTGATGTCTTGACAGAAAGAAAATCAAGTTACTGCTCTTGCATAATGTGTGTTCAAGGGTGTTATGGAAAAGATATCTGAAAGTAAAACAGAAAGCAATTAGTGCATATTTGGGGCAGTCCTGTTTTCTCTGCACTACTATTACTTTGCAATTTAGAGGATTTTCCACTTGCAAATTCACTTCTGACGAGCTCAATTACTTCTCCTAAAGAAGTATACTAGGGAATTACTTAATTTCTTGTTTAATTGGATAAAATATCTCACTGTAAAAATCTTTCCTGAAGCATTTCCTGAACTTTAGGCAAGAAAAGATCTTTCTGCAAGGTGTGATTTAAAGAAACTAAAGGTTTTGTTTTTCAGGTTGAAATTTCCCTCTCTGTTCTGAGGTGGAAACAAGTGATTTTAACCCAGAGGAAGGTGGCTTTGTTGGCAGAATCTTGATTTTAGGCCAGGCACGAAAACCAACTGATACATGAAAACAGGTGAAATATGGCCAAGACTTCTTGTTACACTTCTTCCAATGAAGCTTCTGAATATAGCCTTTGAAGTGTGATCTAACAACAGCTCAGCACACAATACTAGCAAGTATGGCACTGCTTTGTCACCTTTCAGAAATTATTTTAACATCTTGGTGAAAAGGAAACAAGCTAACAATCCAACCAAGAACTCCCAAAGGAACTGTTAGTTGGATTACTCTTTCTTTTTACTATTTAACACCAATCGACTGTAAACCAGAAGAATTGCCTCAACCAAATTAAGCAATTTATGTGTTTAGGGGCCTCAGAATACAAAAATTAAATTGAAACTGGGGGCTATGTTATTTAAACATGTTTGTTTAGATTCAATATGGAAAAAAATATTATCCATTCCAGAAGAACTGAGTGTTGGAAACTCTCCAGTAAAGTGTATGCTTCTGCTGTGTTGAAGAGCAGAATGTACTTGCTGAAAGACAGAGCAAGACACCTGGAGCCCCTGCTCTGGCTAGGAGAGGGGATGCTAAAGCTGTTGCAGATGCTACACCATCACTAGGAAGTGATGACTAAGGTGTCACTGTAAGCAGTACCAATGCTGGCTGCTGCCTGCCAGTGCTATTTTGCCTGCGGTTTGTACCCTTTGTTGCAACTTTGCCACAGGACTGAAGTGACTAAAAGTACCAAAAAGTCTAGAAAGTGATTAGATTGTTAAACTGGTACTTCAAGGAAACACTGCATAGTCTGCATGCATCTGAGCCCTTCAGCTAGGGGGAAAATATGTTGATTTCCAGATTGCATGCTAGGGAAAGGACTGATTTATATTTGTGTTGTAGTTTATGCTCCTGCTGTAAGCAGTTATTGCTGGTTGATGCCTGATTGAAATATGGGACCAGACTGATCTCATGCTAGTGAGCTGTTCCTGTTTTGCTTCATCTTGTCTTGTGTTGTGCACACTGCCATTCTGCAGCTCTGCCTCTTTCACCCAGGACCCTGAACCTGCCTGATGTGTGTCCTTCTGCCCAACAGCAGGGATCTGGCAGGGTCTGACCCATGTCACTCTATATACTGCTTGCTTAAGAGCTTATGAATGGGCTTTTTCACACTATGTTCCTTTTTGTAAAACCAGGACCAGCAAAATCGCTCCCCGGGCTTGCGCATTTTCTTCCTGCAGCACCTCCTGGAACACAGTTTGCAGCTGTCTGGGTTGGCACTGAGAAGTGCCGATAACATCTGTGGATAATGAGCCCTGAGAAGAGCAGTTAATGAAGATCTTGTTTCAGAAACTGTGCCTCTCTCAACCCTAGAATAGCCAGCGACATGCAGTACATGAGCACGATGTTCATTGCACAGTGCTATTTTTGTCCCTTTCCCTTCTAACCACCTTTCAACAGCTCGCTGTGTGGAGTCCCCACCTCATCTAGGTCTGGTAGGATGCAATGCTGGTCTCTAAAGTGGAGGGGCATGAACCCTAGGTGGTGTGCAAGACAACCCACTAGAGTGCAGGAAGAAAATATCTTTCGTACCATTAATAAATAAGATAAAATTGTACTTTAAAAACAATGTTTACTTCAGCCTTTTTTAATTTCTTTTTTTGATGTAGGTTTTATAATATATGTAATATTTAGCTCAAAGATTTTTTTACTGAGAGGGGTGAGCAACCAAAAAATTTGAAGGCCAGAGGCTTAAAAGACACCTTGGAAAGCTGACATCTGCAAACTCTTCTGTTCCACAAAGATCTAGTCTGATTTTCCTCTCCAAATCAGTCAGCCTCACCAGGACTGTAATTTCCCTGATTGTCATCCACACAGGTATTTCAAGACTTCCTGCCATGTAATTTTCAGTCCCACCTGGAGCCTGTACGAACTGTGGTGTAATCACCAGTTAGGCTGGGATGAATTCGTTGCATGTCACCAGCAGAGCAGGAAGTCAAACCAACTGATCTGTCAAACATATGAAGGGACCTGCAAAAGCCAGGATGTAGAGATATGTAATCATTCTGCGCAGAAAGAGCAACTAAATTTCAAGTACCAATCTGTTAGCTGGAGATTTGGCTAGGAAATCAAAATCTCTGTTAGAAAATGATACTGACAGCTAAGTGGTAAAACCAATACAGTGCTAGAGCAGACCTGGTGTACTGTCTGTCCTCAGCCACAGGCTTGGGATGGATGTATTCTCTCCTTTTCATTTTGTGCAATGCAGATCACCTTTCTTTTACAAGCTGTTTGTGGCAACCTTAAGGCCTCCGTGACAGTGGCTGTAGCTTGCTGAGAGGTCAGTGAGCTGAATCTCACGCTGCCTAGACTGATGGTGATCTTGGACGGAAGGTGATCTTACACCCTACAGCAGTTCTCCCTGGTGAGTGCAGCTCAGCACAGCCACAGACACATAACAAGGTTGGGTTTGTACAGAAGGAGGGCAGTAACTAAATTCAGAATGACCTATTTAGTATACATGTTGAGTTAGTAGGTTCTGATGAAATTCAGTGTAAGAGCTACCAGGCAATAAGAAAACTGTGGTGATCTGTGTGGGGTCACCTTCAGCTGTACCCTTTCAGAGCAAGCAAGTTAATGGGTAAAGGTTTGGAAACTGACATGTTTGGAAGGTTTGGAAACTGGAACCACATGTGTGACATTTCAAATTGATCCTTGCAGGGATGATGCCTGCCTTTAAAAATCTGACAGTAAAAGTGCATGAGAAAATCATCCTCAACTGGTACAATAAAAAAGTTCTCCCCTGCCCCCCATTTCAAAGTGTCCGTCTCTGCCAACTCAAGAACCACTGGGAGCCATGAAGGGGGAAACTGAGAAAATAGAGGGGGATTTAATGTGCTCCCCTTAGTAACATGTATGTGGACCTTTCTGAGTGTCATTTGGCATTTGATTCACTTTTACATGATGGCAGTCACACTGGGACATAAACGCATCTTGTTGAAAGGAAATGCAAAATTTGGGTTCTGTTCTCAGAAGTTTCTTCTCCAGCCTTTGAGAACAGAAAATGTCTGTGGGTGTTTAGTGCTTGAATGGCAATGGCTGCTATGAAGAGATGAGCTGGTGTCCAAGTAGTATATACGATGTCCTAGTCCCATAAGAGCTTTGCAGTTGAAGACCTTGACTGCTTTTATGAGGTGAATTTGTAGGTGATGGGAGCCTTCAGAGCAGGGGTGATTTACAGTGATGAGATGGTCTCCACAAGTGAAACCTGAATGATGCAAGGTCCTGGAGCTGCTAAAAGGTTAGTTGCTGTAGAAAAAAGAGAGCATGAAAACTGAAAAATAACACGGTGCTGTGCGTGAAAAGGTTTTTATGTACCAAGTGTGATCAACATATTATTGACACAGGTTGATTTATTTCAAGAGGAAAGAAACCCCACTAAGTGTCTGTGTTTCTAAGTTTGAAATCAACAGCTCCTTGTGTGGACAGAGCCTGACTGTCAGTAAAGGAGGCACTTGACACTGCACATGTCCTTGGAGCCTCAGACCAGCAGTACTCACTGCACAGCGCACTTCACAGTCTGAGGCCTGCTGTAAATATTTAGGACATCCCAAACGAAAAACAACAGCCTCATCAAAATTAATTAACAATCATTAGTAGGCAGAAAATTATTTATTATTGAAGATTTGCATGTTCCCTAGTCTATTCTCAGACTCTGTGTTGTTATCTATAACATCTAAGCTAACGAGAAAGACCTCTCAAAGAGAAATATGGCTGTCTCTGCCCTGTGTGCCTTTTCTACTCTTCAAAGACATTCTTTCCAGAGGAAATAAGCAACCATTCTTTTTATGTAAGACAGCATTTGATAGGGCTGTCTTTGAAGGGAGGTCACTGTGGGGGATTTTGGTCTTTCCTCTCTAATCTCAGACATCATTCTCTCCAAAGGCGAGAGGCACTAGAGCAGCAGGCAGCCAGAACACGGCACCTGTTGTTAGCAATCCAGACAGCATGACTTGTTTGTTGGTCTGGGGGTACAGCTGCTGAACTCAACCCTTTTCTTCTCTTTTTTCATCAAGTCATTGGTGAAGCTGATAAGTGTCAGATGAGTCACTGTGGCCATGGATTTGCCACGGGCCAAAAGCAGCTCCTTGTTCCTACTTTGGTGCCAGACAGTGCAGTGTGCAAATGGTACACAGGATGTGTGGACACAGATTTGCCCTGCACTTAGACCAGCCCTGCACCTTATCAGAGCCTTCTGAGTTATAATTCTAGAGCAACTCATACAGAACAACTTATTTAGGACCATATATATAATACTGCGTGTAGAACTCTTCAAAGCATTTATTTTAATCTTTTCAACTTGAATGTAATGACTTCTCAAATCAAAAGCAGTGTGGCCAGCAGGTTGAGTGAGGTTATTCTGCCCCTCTGCTCTGGTGAGCTGATCCTGCCTGGAGTGCTGTATCCAGTTCTGAGTTCCCCAACAGAAGAAAGACGTGGATCTGTTAGAACAAGCTGGGAGGAGGGCCATGAAGGTGATCAGAGGGATGGAACATCTCTGCTATGAAGACAGGCTGAGAGAGCTGGAAATTGCTCAGCCTGAAGAAGAGACAGCTCCAGGGAGACCATATTCCATCAGTTTTTAAAGTGGGCCTCACAAGAGACAGGAGAAGGCCTTTTTTACCAGGGCATGTAGTGATAGGACAAGGGATGATGGCTTTCAACTGAAAGAGGAAAGATTTAGATTGGATGTTAGAATTTTTTACTACAAGTGTGGTGAGGCATTGGAACAGTTGCCCAGAGGTGCTGTAGTTACCCCATCCCTGGAAGTGTCCAAGGCCCAGGTGGAGGCAGCTCTTAGCAAACTGGTCCAGTGGAAGGTGTCCCTGCCTATGGCAGGAGAATTGCAACTAGATGATCTTTAAGATACCTTCCAACCCAAACCATTCTGTGATTATGTGTTTCTCCCTTCTGTCCCTGTATTACCCACTCTTCTCCATGACTGGATTGAATTTTAAAGGAGGTGTTTTAAATACATCTCTCCATGTGCTGAATAACAAGTGAATGGTGATATCTATTCCAGAGTATACACATCAGTAGGTTTGGGGTTTTTTTTTGTTTATGTCTATATCTTTTGTGTAAGGCCATAAGTCTGAAGAAAATAATTCACACAGCTGTTAAGATAAGTACTGCTAGTATGTATTTCTTTCCAACAGGGGATGCAAGAAGAGAATGAAAGCTGAAGCAAACATCCCAGGAGCACAAAATCTTGCTAATTTATTGACAGAGAAGTTTCAAAAAGACTGCAAAGAATATCTGGCAGCTTCTGGTTTATATTTCTTCTTCCCTAAATAATTGAAGCATTTTAATTAAATTGCAAACTTGACTGTATTTACCATCAAACTTTTATGGAACCTTTCATCCTAGGGCAAATGATTTAAGTCACAAAACATTCCCAAGAGTTGCACTGTCATTTTACTAGTAGGCAAAGAAACAGAGAAAACAGAAATAGTATTCTGACAAGACAACACAGGAAACTTGTAGCAGAGGGAGGAAGGAAGCCCGGTGTCTCCTGGGGTCTCAGACAGTGTGCTGTAAACCAAGCTTGGCCAAAAGATACTATTTCTGCTTTTTATTACTTCAAAGCCTTTTTGCAGGAAAAGATTATTTCTAATAAAGAAACAAATTGCTAAAATATTCATACATCTTTCCAAGGGCAAAATACTCATCTAGCCTTCTGCAAAAATGGTGCTTTCATAGGGCAAGGTAACTGCACAGTTCCTTTTGCCCTGCTTAAAAATATCTCACCGTTATAAAGTAAACATAATGCTGGATCCCAGAATGAGCCTCTTGAGTGCTCTTGACATCACAAATAAAATTGCTTCTAAATAAATAAACAAGTAAATAATGTCATGTTGACCCTCCTGAATATTAAAAGCTTGCATTTTCCCTGCCTCTTTCATTGATATTACCATAATTTTACTTCAGCAGTTTTTAGAACTGTGCTCTGTGTAAGATCTGCTCTAACAGGGCCCCTAGTGAAGCTACCTCTGTGAGAAACCCTAAAAATCATCCTAGCCTTTTCTGAGCCTCCCACAACACTGTGCTGCCCTTCTCAGTTCCACTGAACTGTCTAATTGCTTACCTTTATGAGTAACATTTTCCTGCTTTAAAGCTACTTCATGCAGATAAATTGCTGCACTTCAAGTGGCATGACTGTCCTATTACTTTGCAGACTGCACATCTATGTTTGATTAAGTTTGGAGTGAAATTTAATGTTAGTGGTGCTTAAAGCAGGCTAGTTCTTACCCAAAGTAGAACTTTCTCAAAGTGGAAGGTCGACAGCTTCATCAGATCCATCTCCAAAATCCTTTTCTTAATGAAAGGGGGAAAATTGGCCTCTCTCCTAACTAGAAGTCAATTATACTTTGAATAAAAAGGAAAAAAAAAAACATCCTAACATTCCTCACCTGCCTGCCTATGAAAGGTCAAAAATCCATGCAGTATGCAAAATATTCCTGAGCATAGAACTTCATCTGTTATTGAGCCCCATGTATCATTTCATGACTATTATGATGATACTTGCAGGGAGGGGGTCAAGTATAGTTAATACACCCACATGGAAGAGCTATTCCTGTAGGTACTGCAGGGACTTGCTATGCACTTTTAACTAACTTAACTCTCCCCTATCCACTGCTCCTCTCTCAGAGGCTGTTGAAACTCAAAATAGAATCTCTTTAAACTAACCAGAGATAGAAAGCCAGCTGGAGAAATGTCATTCATTTGTCCTTCAAAGTGTCTTACTTTTGTGTATTTGTTGTGGTGCCTCAGGTGCTATTAGGAGTGCTCCCAAGGGATATTTCCCCCGGGCTACAGCCGGGGCAGTGGTGTGCTGCTGTGACAGTACTGTCACCTTCAGAGCACTGGTGCTGCTGGCAGTGGTACCCTCCCTAAGAGGAGAGCCTGGGCCCTCTGTGAGGACCAAAACTTCCTCCAGCCACGGTTAGGGATGTTGCCATGGCATTCTGTGCCCAAGAAAGCCCTTTAAAAATCCCCTTGTCCCTTTTAAACTCCAAGTTTTAAAGCAAAGGATGCAAGTCTGGGAGTGTCTTCTTTCCTCCCTGCTTTCCTGCTAGGGACTAAGGGACATTTCTATACCTGTTGCTGCCTTATAGTTGACTTTTCCTCTGATTCCTGATCATCTGAAGCCAATTTATGTTGTGTGTGTTTCAGCAGTTTTTGCTGGGTGAGGCATTAATGTCCAGGGGACAGACAATGTGTTGAAGCCATAAGGTGGTTTGGTTTCTATGCCTCTTGGGTTACAGAGCACAGGGTGCATGCAGTCTCTCTTTTCTGATCATGGTCTGAACCAAGCAGTCATCCCAAATGTATGGAATGGGAAATCTGAGCTGTAGTGCACTTGTATTGAAGGTATGTGGATATAGCACAGAACAATATCCAGACAGACAGATGTACATGCACATGAGTACATGCAGCACTTCATCTGTGTGGAAGAACAAAATCTTTCGCTTTGGGAAATCACTGAACATGTAAAAGGTGAACTTACTTTTGTGTGTAACATAGTTGTGGTAGGAACTGCAGCTCAGAAAGGTTGTTTGTGTTGCTGGAAACTGCCACATAGAGTGACTTAGAACAAGAAAGTGATTTATTTTCTACAAAGGGGATTGTAAACAAGGAGACAAAACAATATGAAAACATTAGAAAGGAGCATGTTTTGTTGTGTAGTTTCACATAATACCATGGCAAGAGGTCTTTCATGGCAAGCAATCGTAAAGGTCTTCAATAAAAAAAACTCAGGTTATGATTGAAATGTAGTATTTTTGTAATACATTAATCCCAAATAAGAGAACTATGCATGCCTTAGAGAGGAAAAAGCAATGGAATAACAGGAGGATGGCGAAAAGAGACTGGTATTGTTAAGCTAACATCAAACACTGGGTTTTCCTATTCCTTTTAGTTGTCTAAACAAGTGTCAAAACCCTAAATAATCAAATTGGAGAACAATTTCAGAAATAGGGTCCATAACTAACTTGCACTGTAACTGTCCGAGGATTATTTAAAATAATTTAATGAACAGATATTAAGGAGCAGCAGTGAGGAGCATGAATGTAAAATGGCTCTGTCACCTATGCTGGATGTGAGGGCAGTGGCAGTGCCAGACCACAACTTCCACCTCCACACCACTACATGATTCCTGCCACAATTAACAATAATCACTGCTTTATCCCTTTCGAAGTATAGTCAGGGACATACGTGAAATCACTTAGTTGCTAATGAGGGATAATTTAATGACTGGTCAATTAAGCCCCAGTGAGACACTTGCATTTCCTGTCACACGCTGTCACAGTGGCTGGTGGCCTCAGGACACAGGCTGCTGTCTGAGCAGAGGAGAGCTGACTCAGGCTCTGAGCCCTTCACCGCTCCTGGTCAGCACAGAGCTGCCCCTCCTGTGTTGTTGTTCCTGTCTGTCCCTCCTACAATGGAACAGGGTACCGCAGTCCTCTCCAGCGAGCTGCCAGCATCACTTCTCCCAGCCACTTCTGAGCAGCCGCCTCTCCCGCAGAGCCTGGCTGGGCAGCCCAGCTCGTCCCGATATGGATGCGGCAGGGCAGCAGCGGCCAGTCCTGTGGGGCTGGCATCCAGAGGAGCCTGCTGGCGACGGGTGAGGAGACAAAGCTGTCTCTGTTCCCCTCCTGGGAGCCTGCCACGCGCTGTGCAGAGCTGTTGCTGCCAGCTGAGTGCCAGAGAGTGTCTGTGAAGCTGGGGAGGGGACAATATGTCCCAGGACAGCATGGAGTGCTAGGCTTGCAGAGCTGGCTTTGAGGAGTAGCTCTCCTGTCACTTGAGCTGCCGGGGTCTAAAACCTCACTGGTGCAGAAACAAATACAGAACCAGCCCTTTGTTCACGCCCATATTATCAAGAAAGTGTTCATCCAGAGGGACCTTGACAGGCTTGAGGAGCAGCCTCCAGTATCAATACAGGCTGGGGGATGAAGGGATTGAGAGCAGAGGAGGATTTGGGGTACTGGTCTATGGAAAGCTGGGCACGTCTCAGCAATGTGCACTGGCAGCCCAAAAAGCCAACCATATCCTGGGCTGCATCAAAAGCAACTTGACCAGCAGGCTGAGAGAGTTAATTTTGCCTCTCTGCTCCTGTCTGGTGAGACCCCCCTGATATGCTGTAACCAGTCCTGGGGAGCCCAGCACAGAAAAGATGTGGTCCTCGTGCACTGAGTTCAGAGGAGGGACACAAAGATGATCAGGGGGCTGGAGCACCTCTCCTAAGAGGAAAGGCTGACAGAGTTGAGGTTTTTCAGTCTAGAGAAGGGAAGGCTCTGGGGAGACATTCCAGCACAATCCAGTACATAAAGGGGCCCTTTAAGAAAGCTGGAGAGGTGTGTCTCACAATGGCATATTGTGATAGGATAAGGGGAGATGGCTTTAAGCTGAAAGAGGAAAAATTTGGATTAGCTATTAGGAAGAAATTCTTTACCATGAGAGTGGTGAGGCACAGAAATGGATTGCCCAGAGAAGCTGTGGATGCCCCATCCCTGGAGGTGTTCCAGGGCTTGGACAGGGCTTGGAGCAGCCCGGTCTAGTGGGAGGTGTCTCTGCCCATGACAGGTAGGTTGCAACTAGATGGTCTTTAAGATCCCTTGCTACCCAAACCATTCTGTTATCGAAGGTTGAAGACTGCCTCAAGGGCTAACTCTTTCTCAGGTCTATTCAATTCACAATTTTGAAGTGCATAGATGGGCTTGTTTCTCCCACCTGTGCCTAGAGAGCAGATTTGTTCTGTGATACATGTAGGACCTTGATGTGGACACTGCAGCCTATCACACAAACCACCCCATCAGCTTGCACTGATTTGTGTCAGGTCAAAACTCACTTTTCCACGGCTGGCAGTGTCTGTCCCAATCTCATGAGCAAACAGACAGGCCAGGGAAGTTTGGCCAGGCACAGCCTGTGAAAAAGCCCAGCCAGCAGTGGATCTCTGCCTGAGCTGCTGATAATCCCATTCCTTTAGTTCTCCTAAATGCAATTTAAAGCAATGGACACAAATTTGCAAATTGCAAAAAAAAAGCAGTTTCTCATGAGATACTCAGCTCCCAGGCTAAAACAGCAAGGACAGGCAGTAATAGTTTTTTCATTAGGCAGGGAAAGCATCAGTAACTGTGAGTTGACCATTAAGAGCTCAGCTGAATTTCTGGTCAGTGCAGGACAGTGTATCCTTCATTCTGAGACAGTGGCTGATTGCTGCAGATGCTTGCAGCTTTCCTGAATTGCTAAGCTGCCAGTGTAGAGCACACAGTGTTACAACACTTCTCACTGCCTCTGATAGCAGAGGCGATGTTCTGCATGGAAATGCAGCAATAACACAGCAAAGACACAACAGGTGCTTGGTGGGGAAGCAGAGTGCCTGGGGCTCGTGTGGCTGTGTGTCAGGGGCCTGAGATGTCCCTTGCACTGGGCAGGTAGTGCTGGCGTGCAGATGGAGAGCAGCTAATGCTGCACTTGTTTACTGCGTGCATGCTGCTATTTCCAACTCCATGACTGTGTCTGTGTTCCTCAGGGAGATTAAGGCTGCCCTTATTTCTGTGAATCCTCAGCTGAGATCATCCACAGCTTTAGTATCTGTGCTTCAGCAGGGCTGAATCCCATCTTGAAAACAGGTTCATAATCAGTGCTGCCATGATGGTGATGATCTATGACGTGGACAGCCAAGGGTGAGCTGGCGACTAACTCAGACAAAACCATGTTTCTTCCCCAGCCACTTTGCAGAGCAGAAATATGCACTAGACAGTTGTTTCCTCTCCAGGCAGTCATCAAAGGGACCTCTGCCTATCAACCCCAGAGGATAAATTCCAGGAGGACTCACACAGGTGTAATAGCCATGCTCACTGCCAGCAGCCATGGCTTGGTTGAAGCTTCCAGCCAAGGCTCCCCAGCGTAGTGGGAACAAATGTGCAAAAGGCTTAGTGGCCTCCTCGGTGGTGCTGTCACTGGGGTGACACATGACATGGAAGCAGCTGGGGCTGATCCAGCTGGAAACTCAAATATAAATATAAAAATTCTATTTACTTTTGTAAGCATAGAGGATGGCCTCCAGGAGGCTTCAGTAAATGAGGCTGCGATGTCTGAGGTCATGGGTGAGCAACTGCTCAGTGTGTGATGGCCATGTCAGCCCATGGAACCACCTGGATGAGGCTGCTGGTGCTTCTTGTGGTGCTCAGAGCACAGCGTCTGCCTGTGTGCCAGCGGCCTCTCTACCAGGCACATACGGAAAGGGATGCTGTGGAAAGTGCTGCAGGTGTTACTTATTTACTGCTCCTGGGGAGGAAAAAGATAAAGACAGCATGTGTCTCTGCCCTTTTCCACTGGCCTTTAATAGGAGATTTTCTTTGTACTTTTGAAACCATGGTTTGCAATACTCTGAAAGTACAGTCCTCTCCTACTTTCAAATATATGCATTTATTGAATATGAATGGTTATGTCAATGCATTTTTGTCTCATTGTATTTCACTTTTTTCTTTTCTCCTCTTTGAAACCTTTCAAAACTTGTATTTAGATCTCTCATTAGGTGTTGAGTATTCAAGGCTAAAAGCAGGTACTGTGTCAGCCTGTCCCAGGATGATGACTCTCCTGCTGCTGAGTTGTGCATCATGGTAGGAGTACAGCCTGAAACTGAACTGAAACACATCTGTGCTTTCTTAAATGAGATTTTTTTTTTGTCTTCCTAGAACTAAAAATTTAAGACTTGAAATTTTGACTTGAAATGTCATTTTTGGCACACAGTTTCAGTACTACACGCTGGCAGACCTCCTGTGCCTTTTGCAAAAGAGCAGAACAAGCACAATCCTGTGTGGTTGGAGATGTACACTTGCTAACCCAGATCGCTTTTGACCTAGATGGCAAGCTTCTGCCTGCCTGTCTGCTTGATTTCCAGCAAGTCAGCTCCCACAGTCTGGGCAGCTGCTGTAAACCCCTTTCTCCAGAAAGACACGAGGCACTTAGATGAAATCTAGGTCAGCCAAACTAGGGGCAAAAAAATCAAAACACATGTCTGAATAAAAATATGTGAAAAATTAATTTAAAAATGAAGCTTCTCTGTTTAAGAAGTTTCTGTGGTGACAATTCTGTTAAAGCAGGGCAGACATTATTTCCCAAATTTTCAAGTTGTTTAAATTTCCTTATTTGTTTGTTGAGAATTGACTAAGCAGTTTGCCAAATGTTATGCCATCCAGGGCTGGTAAGTGCTGCTTGTATCCATAAAACTTTATTTTCCCATTTCCAGTGGATCACATGTTGAGATTTCAAGAAGAGAAGTAGTTTGCGGAGAGTCATAAACTTTCTTTGATGACTTCTGGGATTTTTTTTTTTAATTTCCCTACACAGACTACAAAAATAATTTTCCATCAGTATTTTATTTATTTGCCCTAGTATAGAAAAGTAGTACTATCAGGTCCTCACAGAGGCCATGCTCGCTTGTTGCCCTGAGTGTTGTTCTGTAAATAAGACTTCTATAAAACCACAGGACAAGTCTTCTGTACATCGGGTATGTTTCAGTGATGCTAAAACAGAAAACAATGAAGATTTCAATGGACTCACTGTCTCAGCATCTTAGCATAATTTAACCAACAGGATATGACAAGAAGATGCAGCTGGCTTCTTTCAGTGTGTAACATCTTTAAGCCCGCAGCTGATTCGTGTAAACTGTTATTTACTCAACAATATCTTATATGAGGAGACTTCCTGTGAATTGCATAATTTGAGGCAGAAAAAACACAGTGAGCAAAGAATATCGCTGGGAGAGCCTAGAGCATGAAAGGAAAACAATAGGTGCTTTTCTCTCCTCTGATCGCCAGCAGCAATTTGTGTTGAGAACATTCATCACAAAAGTTTGGTCTCCCAAGGCTACAGCTACAAATCCAGTTGCTTCCCCACTGCTGCCTTCAAGCTTAGTGTCTCCCCTCACTGCTAATTCAATGTGAGGTGTACACAGACAGTGGGACAGGTGGCTGGGAAGAGTAGCAGTGACAAATGGCAGGGATGGAGTTAACTCTGCACATTCCTGAGCAGTGGAGAAAGAGCTTGGAAGCAAAAGAGGGACGAAAGAGGAAAGAGGAAACAAGAAAGTCTCAGCAAAAGAAAACTGGCTGAGGGGTCAAGATTGGCAAGACTGGGAGTATGGCACTCCCATAAGGGACAAAATACAGGGAAATGAGGTGTGTTGTCACCATAATCTGGAGGACACCTTTATTTTTAGTTCAAGTGCATATATTCATTTGATATCAGATATCTGAGGATAAAGATGTTTCTCTGTCTTATTATGACCCAAACCCTGTCATTTCTGTAGAGGGAATAAATCAGAATATATGTATTAATAATTATAATTGGTGGCATCATCATTACGTTTCCCACAAAGTGAGCTTTAGATTTCACGGTGCCATAATCATGTACAAAAAAATTACCTCTAGTGTAGACTAAAGCTACAAGATGGCAAACAAAAAGCCCACAGATAAACCCACCAAATGAAAGGAAGCAGGGGAGGCTCTCCACCTCTCCACTGGAATGTCCCTGTAAGAGGGGCTGGTACTGGGGCTGGGTCTGCATGCCTCCCACCCCACCACAGCACCATGAGCAGGTACATTCCTAAATGATACAGCAAACCCTGTATCTCCCGGAAAGACAGGGCAATAACTTAAAAAAATATGTTAGTGGGAACGGTGGCAAGTTTAACATCAGTCTGTAATTCAGATTTGCCAGCTTGCTCAGGGGAAGCTGCCTGTCTCCACTCCTCAGCCTTGCAGACCGAGCAGCACACTGTGCTCCGGTGATGCCCTGCACAGCTCAATGCAGGCCATGCTGCAGTCAGTGTAACAGCAGCTAAAGTGGTTTTACAGGTTTCTGACCCTGTCTCACACAGCTGAGGCAATGATTCTTCTGCAAGGAGTTGTATGCCGGCTTCCAGTGACTTCTCTCTGCCTGCAGTCCTCTGTCCTACAAGTGTGTGCTCTGCAGAAGGCCCTGGTTTTGGCCCAGACACAGCACCTTTGGAGAAGTGACCTGACTGGGTCTGTTTTGGTTTTGTTTTTTTAAGTTTTTTTACTCCTACACACGTCCTGTAGGCTTGCTCCCAGCTTGCTAAACTTTCACATTGGTTGCAAAGGCTTCACATGCTGAGAGGATCTGTCTCTTCACACTCCTACACATATTCAAAGATGAACTTGCTATGGGACATTGCAAATAATAGGAAATCCCCTTAATTACTGTATGTACTGACTTCTATTCTAGAGCTGTGCTATCAAAATCATCCTGGCTACATGTCAGCACAGACAGACTTGTGCATTTCATGGGACTGGTTAAGTTAGGCTGTGTTTAAGAGGAAGGGATGTTGTGTGTTTTGCCAATAGGATATTCTGGTTTTTGGGGGTTTTTTTCCCATAGCATTTTCTGGTTTTCTCCCAAGGGCCTGTTTCAGTGCACTGACAACTGTTCTCTTCAATAAGACCAGCACTAAGACACAAAAACTTAAGGACATGTCCATATCCCACTTTGGCTTCTCTTACTCACCCTGTGGGAAATCCTCTTAGAATATGTGGCTGGCATTGCAGCCCAGCTTATATCAACCTCTCAAATGATGATATTTAACTGAATAAAAGCTGAGGTGATACAGAAATGTAAATGTGTGGATAAACAGAAAGGGATGTGCGGCAGCAGGGCTGCACCATACAGATGTTCATGAAACAATTGCATACAGTCAGCAAATGTCTTCATGTGAACATCAGAGTGAGGAAATAAAAAGTGCTTCATCATGCTGATGCGGCGGCAAGGTCATGTGTAGCTCAAACACATCAGGAAGGAGTAATAAGAAGATTTTAGTGCCTTGGTGCGTTTTAAGAACAGCCTGCAGATTTTCTGTCAGCATTAAGCCCCTGGCCATTGCATTTATTGGACAGACTGTAGTTTTGAAATCATGATCTTCTGGTAGGGGTGGTAGATATGCAATTAGCAGATACTCTGCACAGAACAAGCTACTTGCTCTGCAGTAGTGCTCAGAAGCACAGAGTATATCACCATTTTTCTGTAGACTCTCTGTGTTTAATTGATATTCCCTAATGGTGATAGGCTCTAGTACTTGCATTTTCCTTCTTGATCACCCTTTTATTTAATTCTTTCATTTTTCCACTGTAATCCCCAGAACTGCTGAAGAGGAGGAAGTATTCTCTGCCCATAGCTTGCCTGTTTCTGCCATAAGTCTCTCGGGTTTAATCAGATGTGTGACTGCGGTGTGAAACTGTGACACTCAAAAATTAATATTGTCTTATGTCAGAAGTGTCCTAAATGAAAAAGAGGTTGTTTTTATGGAGATTGACATCACATTTTATTCTTCTTCCTGAAGAACAGCCTGAGTTCCACCTTTCAACCCCTCATTATGTCATGAGAGATGCTTGTGCAGTTTGCCCCGTCGATGTGGCCCAGGTGTGCAGCCACATGTGGGTGAGGGAGTGAAGGCAGATCCGCTACATTGTGGGAGGTCTCTAATAAGCAGCGTGTTTCCCTGACCAGATTCTGTTTTTACCACGGTGTTGGAAACTGTTTTGTGCTGCTCAACATCTTTTTAACTGTCTCATATTTACTGGGGAAGCACGGACAGTTCCCATGGTGCATCAATGCACAATGCAAGCTCAATTTAGGCAACCCCTTTCTAGCCACTACCTCCAAACTCCCGCCTTGGGGCAAGTTATTTCTGTGCCTGAAAGGGGCAGCTGTGTCATGATGCCCTTGATCTGCTTCTGACTGGGGCAGCTGGATTGCCAGCCACATTTTGGAGACAACAGGACAGACAGAGTCCTGCTTTGGGCTCAGAAATCTCTCTTTTCTGCACCATAAGGAGTGCAGAGAGCTGCCAAGTTCCCTATGAGGGAAAAAAATCAGTGAATGAGAGAAAAAGCATTTCAGATCATTATTCTGTCTCAGACATACCCATCTTTTACAAAATCTTCTACTTTGATTCACAACCCATGTTCTATTTCTTTGTCTCCCAGTTAAAGGTTCAGGCAAGACAGAAGGACTACTTTGATTTTTGTGGAAGCTCTGGTCAGACACCACACGCCTGTGTCCTGGTTGCCCCAACTCATTCTAGTTTGGGGCTATGTAGTGTGAGTTACCTTATGTGCTTTTCAGCAGTTCTGTACAGGGACCTGCATTTTGTTTTAATTGGCCTTGAAAAAATCCTAACTCTTATAAATATTTTGACCTGCTGCTGGGCTATAGAAATCTATTCTTAGAGCAAATGATGCTATGGCAACTGTCCCTGCAATATGACACAGTAGCAAGAATTCTGTCTTCTTTTAATCTGGAGCTCCCAAAATACCTTCTGCACATCCCAAGCCACCTGGCTTTCCCCACCCTCTTCAAAGCCAGCAAAGCAGCTCCTTCCCAATTTATTTTTCTAGTTCAGTCTGAGGCAAAACCATCTTAAGCCAATTTAAGTAGATCTGAAATAACATACTCAGTCCCAGCTGTCATAACCTATATTGCAGGATATTCCCCTTTCTTTTCTATGACACTTTTCCAGTTGCTCATATGATCTCATTTCCCCTCAGGACTACCTAAATAATCCTTTGACGTGGACTCTACCATACCTTATATTTCTCTTTGTATATCCCGCCAAAGGTGAGTTGTCAACTTGAAAACTTCTGTTTGTACATTTTTCAATCAGTATAACATAGCATTTATTCAGAGGCTAACATTTATATACAAAGTCTCCTCTGACAAGACTAGCCTGTATTTTATTTATTGATTTATGTCCATTACAATAACTGGATTTTTGGGAGGCAATATATGTCAAGAGCTTTCTTTAGTTGGAATATACCAATGCCCATCCTAAGAGAAGGGCTCTGCCTTAAAGAGCTGAAGATCTGATGTTGTAAACATTTTCAGGACTAACCATTACACATTCAGAACTGTTAGCAACAGACCTATAGAAAAATCTTGAATTTTTCACCTCTCCTGATCCATGCTTATTACCTACTAATTTCTCAAGAACACTGTGGGTTTGTACATGGCATCCTGCTAGTAATTGGGAGCTGCAAGTGCTGTTTGCTTGAGTACTGAGCCACCTACAAGTTTCACAGCATTTGGTGAATAATTGAAGGATTTGTGTGTTCAGTACATCCCATATGCCATGACTCTCTTCAAGTGGCAATACAGTGTTAGCAACAATTTGGCTATTGAAAAGTTCTGCAGATAACAGATAAATTCACCCCTGATGTAACGTCATGACAAATGACTTGCAGGTGGAAAAGCAACTCACAAGACTGCAGGTTGTAAAGGGGCTCTTCCTGCTGTCCTGCCTGGGGTCTCTTTGTTCTGCTGCCCTGCCAGGATGCCACTCCTGTGTGTGGTACTGATGTGCTGAGGTGTGGCTGATAATATAATTTACAGCACTTCAGCGGGGTCCCACAGGCATTGGAAAGGTAAATCGTCATTGCTAAAATGTGGGCATGAATAAAAATACTTGCCCTGATTTCTCTGCCATAGTAATCATAATTTCGAGCATAAATTACATTAACCTTCTTCCTCTCATAAAAGGTATTTTAACCCTTTAGGGAAAAAGAACAGGGTAACAGACTAAATATAATATATCATGTTTTGAAATTTGTCACTGTGCCTTGAAATCTTTCTTACTTTATTTTACTGATCCTGAAAGCATTTTAAGGTCACTATCCTTTTATAAAGTGCAATGTACTGATTCTTTGGTATCTGATACAAGTTTTTCCTATTGGAATGTAAATCCTCTAAAATACATGCTGTTCACATTAAGCCTATTTTTCCAGCTTTCCAGTTGTCTTCCTCCATCATGGGAGCAGGAAAACAACCACCAAATCTAAAAGCTTGACAAGGAAAAGGGATGGAAGGGTGAACAGATGACAGTGCAGAGTCTTTCTCTGCCCCAGCTGCAGAATGAGGGATCTAGAGCAGAGCAGTTTCACTTTGTATTGGCACCTGTTAATTGGGGCACAGCTTTGAACTCGATGCTCATGCCTCAGGTGAACACCCAGAGCCATCTGTCTCCCCAGCCTGCCATGCTGCCATCCCGCAGGTACTGAATCATCCAGGCAGTGAGGAACATCTCCAGGAGGAAAGGAAGTAATATTCTCATGTTTTCAGTGCAAGGATTTGGACTTTTAGCCCTCAAGGCCAGCAATCTATCTGCTAGGGTCTGGAGCAAACCTCCTTGTTCTAACAGCTTTGGGGTTAGTCAAGTTATACACTTCCCCCCCACACCAAAGACAAAGCTGCATGCCTGGCAACAAACATCCTACTGCTTTACCATGGCCTAAGCCCATATTTTTGCCAAAATTCCCACGTGCATGCTGTAGCCACCCTGTACATGACATGGCTGTGCCCGGGCAGGACTGACTGACAGGAGAGTTTGTGTAGTTGCAAAAATTCTCTTTTGCTGTGCCTGTGTAAATAATTCTTTGTTGTGCATGTGTAGTTTGTCTGAGTTTTTTTAAGTTTCTAGGGGTGCAGGAGGGGGAAGAAGCATAAACCCCGCTGGGATTAACTCTGGCTGGCCGTAGCTTTGCCTTTGTGCTCTTTTCCAAGTCAGTCCTCCCCTCTCTCCTCTGACATCCACTGGCAGAGATGAGCTGTCCCAGCAGTGACTAATTGTGCCAGGTCAATGGCAGGGCAGCAGCTCCCTGCCCTCCCCTGCAGACCCTTTCCCTTCCCTCCCCACCTCAGGTGCTTTCTGGAGGACACACTCATAGCTGCACGGCTTTGAGGGTTTTTTTGGTGGGGTCCAACATGCCTACCAGAGAACCAGCTGCAGGGAACCAGCTGGGCACTGGCGTCCTGCCATGCCTGAGCAACCTGCAGCACCTGGGCTTTGGTGAAGGAGGCAAGTGGACTGAAGAGGCAGTCCATATCACTGGCTCCCCAGGACTTGGGTTTAATCAATCCTTAATTCTTTGTACCATGTCTTTTTGTTGTTACCCTCTATCATGCATTTGGCACGTGTTTTAAACCAGGTCATTATATCATCCTTAAGTGAAGCACGCACTCCAGAACCTGTCATTAGCAGCACCATGTGTTCGGTTTATGCTGTACATCTTCAAGTGCTATATTTGGATGTCTTTGTCATAAAATACCTCAGGTGCCCCGTGGAGGCCTCAGACAGCCCTTTGATGCACTCCAGACATCCTCCTCTTTGGCCCATTATCAGGTTGTTTACCAGCTGCACTCTCAATCACCACATTATATTAATTGCAGCATTCCAATAATTAGATTTCCTGTTTTTCAGGCCTATATGCTATTATTTCAGCCTTCCACAACACACAGACCAGGGAGGAGTGCTGCCAATTTGCATTCATACCGACCAAGTGCAAACAGAACAAGCTTCCTGAGAGCTGGGGAGATCACTGATGTCTGCAAGGACACCAGGCTCTGTGTGGTAGTTTCACCTTCCCTGCACAGACTTTCCCACAGAAGAGAAAATTTGACCCCCAGTTCCACTTCAACCTGCAAGAATTGAGATTTCCCAGGCCACTAGCCAACTGCATCATGACTGCCAGCAGTGGCTTTTTTTTCTTCAAAATCTTAAGCAATTATTTTCTAAATAGAATAAGTTACTCAGTTTATCTCACACAAAATCTCCCAGAAACTTCCTTTTTTCCCCCTTCAATAAATCTTGCCATTCAAAATCAGTTGCTCTACATGTGATTTCCCATAGAAAATATTTGCAATGTTATTTTATTTCTATAGAAATACTGCATTTGTCACCCTGAAAATACTGTCTTGGCTTTAGGCATTTTACTGTCCATCTATGAAAATGCATGAACTTGTTCAGGTTCTGAAAAAATTGAAGGATCTGCTTGACTATTTACTTCCTGACCATACCCCAATCACACCCTGCCACCCTGCTTTCTTTACCCTCTCCATTACAAGGCTTCCTACACCTTCAGTGTTTATGCCAATGAAGTCGGTGGAGGAATCCTTTCTGCCAAATGAAGTCTTACTCATTAAGCGGCAATTTATTGTTATATTTAGCACGGGTTTCCTTGCTGAGCAGACTCTACAATGTATCCCAGAAAGCACCTTTGGTTTCTGTGGGAGCTTTGTGTGGGCTGCTTATGAAATTCTACCTGTTGTGCATATTCTCCTCTGAGGACCGAGCTGGAGTGGAGCTTCAGTGAAGCTTTTGAGTCAGCTAGGACTGAAATCATTCCAGCTCTAGCAAATAAACAGCAGCATGGTAAGAGGTCTGGGAAGTCCAACAAAGCTAACACTAGAAAACACTAAGTATTAGTATAAACACTAATTCCCGCAGTGGGAGCAGGAATTAGGGACCACGGGGCACTCATGGGGCGCACAGGAAGAGATAGCTTGCAATGGTCTGCACAGGACTGTGAGAGGTAGTGATATGTCCAGCACCCTCCACACCTAGACAGTTCAGCTGGGGCTAATCATCACACTGTCCAGAAAAGTCCTTTTCCTGGCCCAGTGTGGGCTAGTGTCTCAATAAGATGCTGTGTTTTGGCATAAGAAAGAGTGTGTGAACAGCACATGCTGGGGGTCAGAGGGCTGGGGTTGGCCTGGAGAAGCAGTACGTGAAGGAGAGACAGAGGAGGCTGTGCTTGCACATTGAAGTCATTCCTTATAGGAGATGACAGTTTATAGTTATTTCACAGTCTTTAGAAATACATATTTACTAAGTACTGACAAGAATTTTAAAAATGCTATTAAAATAATAGTGCCTGCTTTAGTCCTTCTTCTGGGAAAATGAAAGATTGGATGGTTTTTTAAGCTAAATACATCATTCCCTGTTCTTATCAAATATGCACCACATTTCCTACTCCCTATACCTTCTACAGTGTCTTCAAATTCCTTTTAAAATACACCTCTTGCTAAGAGCAGAGAGATACATATGATAGTTGTATCAGAGTAACATTCCTCAATGGCTACACAAATAGTTCCTTTTTTCTTCTCTTCCTCCTCCTCCTTCTCCTCCTCCTCCTCCTCCATCTCCTCCTCCTACTTTCCCAGCTTAAGCAACATCTACTTTAATGCATTGTTGGATTTGAGGGCTCGGCTGAGACCTAATGTCATATTTGCCCTCTTTTGGAGCAGCTGAGAGTGAGAATTTTGTGTTTCTCCTTTGTTTCCCAGTGGACAACACTAAATGGAGGGATCCTGCCAGCCGTAAACTACTCCTTGCCTGCAATATGAGTCATGTTTCTAAGCACATATTTTTTTCCTGATAAAAATAATAAAGCAAGTCTTCAATGTCAGTAGAAAATACCATGCATTTCCATTTGTCTTAACCAGAACAAGTATTTATCTTTTTCCTGCAGTGCAGGTTGGATCCAATATACTCACAGAGTTGAGAGAAGACTCAATTGGTGGAATAAAAAGATCACAGCACAAAACAGAGAATTATCACAGCTGCTTGGGAACCAGTTACTAAATCCTTTTCTATAAAAAAGGAATATATATGCACATTGGCACTGAACACAGAGTAATTCCTTGTTTCAGGAAGGTATTACTGTATAAAAGACCAGAATAAGCATTTTATTAATGCATTGTTTTTAATATAACAATTTTACAGCCTAATTGCATTCCAGAAGCAATTGTCTCTTGTAATACATGCTCTGGATGTAATGGAGACACAAAAAAATGTCTCTGTAATTAATGACAACCTAAAGTCTTCTGCATGGAAAGCCCTTTGCATGCGAGACTTTTCACACACATCTGTGTGCAAGGCTGGTTTGGCTGATGAGGTGCATGGCTGCTGACTTGCAGGGCTGAGCTCCAGGACTGTAGTGGCAGGGGCCAGTGGCCAGGTCATCTCTCCTTCCTGCAGATCAGGCGCTTTGCAAATCTGGGCAATACTGCGTAGTTTTCCACCAGGATTTGGATGCT
Source organism: Grantiella picta (assembly GCA_013397955.1). Classification (NCBI taxonomy): domain Eukaryota; kingdom Metazoa; phylum Chordata; class Aves; order Passeriformes; family Meliphagidae; genus Grantiella; species Grantiella picta. The sequence continues at coordinate 470,259 of VZRM01015739.1, forward strand.
GGCACAAAGCCTTTGTCCCCAGAAATGCTCTTGACCAGGAAAGCTTTGATTTCAAGCCCCACTCCCACCCTTCCAGGACAGGAACCACCAAAATTATGTTTTTGTTGATGGGATCTTGTTATTGAACCCTTGTCCGACTGAGTTCTAAACCTGCCACGTAATTGCACATTGTATTTTAATCACCATGTGACCACATTCTTTAAGTACCTTTTTTCCCCTAGGGCAGAGGCCCTGACTGTGCTGTGATAGAGGGCTGGTGGATATAAGTTTTTGTGCTTTTCTAGACACTCCAACCTGTGTGTGAAGTCTTATTTATGGTATACTTAGCTAGCCATGGTAAAGGGCATGGAAAATCCAGGCGCTTATGGCCAGTTTAACCTGGTGTCAAGCATCCCAGATTCCTTACAAGCTTTATTAAGTGTTAGGACTGCTTTGGCCATAACTTCACAGAGCTAACATGGCTGGGAAAACACACCCTTTTTGGCTATTTTGGGAAGACATCTAGTGAATCACAGAATTCTAGAACCACAGAATGGTTTGGGTTAGAAGGGACCTTAAAGGTTTTCTAGTTCCAAACCCCAATAGATCAGGTTATTCAAAGCCCCATCCCACCTGGCCTTGAACAGTTTCAGGGATGGAGCAACCACAGCTTCACTGGACAGCCTGTGCCAGTGTCTCACCACTCTCTGAGTAAAGCATTTGTTCTTAGCACTCAGTCTAAATCTCTCCTCTTTTAGTTTAAAAATGTCCCCCACTTGCAAATGTCACTTTCTGCCCGTGCAAAAATTCTGTCTCCCTCTTTTTTCCATAAGCCCCCTCTTAGTACTGAAAGGCGACAAGGAAGACTTAGAATCTACTTGGATCAACTAATATAGATATATTTTTAAAAGATTGTGGCCCCACATGTATTAAAAGATCTGTCTATCCCTACACACCAGCTAAGAAAGACTGATTTTTTTTTTCCTGTGGACCAAAAAAAGGCATGAATTTTTCTTAGGTGACATAGATAGGGCTCCTAATCTGCTGATCACTACTAACAGTTTTCTAGCTAACACATTTATACATCCTAGTTTGAAAACACCATCCATGTCTACTGCCCAGCACACATGTCCACCAGAGTTCAAAGCCAGATGCCTGCTTGAACACCCTTCAGAACCTCTGGGTAACTCAGGCTGAGGAATTACACCCAGCCAACCTTGCACTGAGTTCACTATTTCTGGTCTCTGTAGAACATATCCAGTACAAATTGGTGTGCTAAATTTGGAGGCAGCACACGCAGAGATTGCGTGTCCCACACACTGTGCAGCTGGACAGCCACATGGACCTGTCACACAAGGTGTGCAGAGAATTATCAGCTAATTTTGAGGACTCTTACACAGGCATACAGAAACTATTTTTTCAGAAGTGCATAAGTAGAACTGGCAGTTTTGGGGGTTTTTCTGCTAAAGGTGTTGATTGTGAAGTTATTCTGCACAAAACCAGCCATCAAGCCCCTGCTTTTGCAAAAGCACAACGTTATTCCTCAGGCTATTTTATGTCAGAACATATCTTGTTAACCAAAGTAGTGGCTGCAAGCACAAGACAGGAATGCAATGGGCTCTGATGTAACAAAAATGCACTAAAGGTGGAACAACCTGCTTTGATCTATAACACTCCTAAAGGAAAGCTGTCGAAGTTGCAAAGCTCTCAGAGCTACTTACTGAGGCAAATATTGGGTCACCATGTATTTAGCAATGATAACAAAAACCTTAGAAAAACACAGGATATGAAAAAAAGATTCCTACAAGTAACTATAGAGTGGGAAACAGGAAGGAGTTTGCCTGGATCTATTCTGAGTTTCTTCTCTTCGTACAGATAAATCAATGAATGTTGTGTTGTATTTTCTGCATTCTAGGAGATAAAAATGCTCATAGAAGGTCTGTAACTATTTTACTCAGACTTCCCTCTATGGAGGGAGCTGAAAAACAACCACATTATTCACATCTGAAAGTTGGACTTTGAGGTCAGGAAAAAAAATTCTGTCTTCTGTCTTTCTCTCTGTATTCCACCTGGTTGGTGCAATAATATTGTGTTGCTTACAGGCATCTGTAAGAGAACAAGGTGTACCCTAAAATTAGATCAGTTGGGCATTTACCTGGTAGCAGTGGATCATACTGTAATGATGAGGTTAAATCAGAACAGATGCCTCTCGGAGATTTCCTGAGGGCTTCTTTGATGATGGCACAGTCTCACTTCACTCGGGAAGGAAGGTCCAGACCAGGCACTTCCTGAAGGCAAACAAATGGTTCTGTTATTCTGCCTGCCTTGTACCACGCAGCTGTGAACCCTAGTTACATGCACAGATCAGTTCATGGCTGATGTCTCTGTAGATGTTTTCTCATGGTACACAGGACTCCAAGACCTTGAGTAGTCCAGGAGTAAAAAGCCTAAGGCACTTCCATTACATGCTCATGTAGCTGGTGATGATTTCTAGTTGCTTGACAGCTTGCCTTCCGGGTGTTTAGAAAGGTGTGGTGCTCTTTTTCTTTCCTTTTTTTTTTTTTCTGTAAAGAAGTTGCCTGCCCCACAGTGTTTAGGCTGAACAATTTTTTAATATGTTTGCCATATTGCAAGCCATAGCAGAACTCATCTGACAGGTGGGGGTTTTTATCAGTGAAGCCTTTTCCTGATGACATGCAACACTTCATGAAACCCACCTGGTACTAGTACTGCAGCCAGTAATGAAAAGAACATCAGAGGTAAATAACAAAAGAGCAGAAACCTAAGGTTTTGCTGAGCATCACAGTTTGAGCAGGTACACCAGTCAGAGCTTGCCTAAAATCATTCAGGGGGCAGCTCACTAAAACCAAGGGACAACCAGTGAATTCATATGAAACGTGGAGATTTGTTACATCATGATGGAGCTCTTGACACACAAAGCACTGAAATAGCATTTCCAGCCAATAGTGCTGAATGCATCCTTGCTGAACAGAGAGGAGGAGCTCTAAACAGAGGTAGGTATTTCCATGCTGTGCTGGTTTTGCGTGGGATAGAGTTAAATTTCTTCCCGGTAGGGGTGTGTTTTGGACATGTTCTGAACTCAGTGTTGATAACACAAGTATAATTTTGTTATTACTGAGCAGGGCTTGCTTTCATAGAGCCAAAGCCTTTTCTGCTTCTCAGCCAACCCACCAGCAGCCAGGCTGGGGGTGCACAAGGAGCTGGGAGAGTGCACAAGGAGCACAAGTCAGCTGTGACTGCTGACCCCAGCTGACCCAAGAGACATTCCAGACCATCACGGTCAGCGGATAAAGTGGGGTGGGAGCAGGAGGAAGAGGGGGGAGATATTTGGGGTGGTGGTGTTTGTCCTCCCTAGTCACTGTTACGCATGATGGGCCCTGCTGTCCTGGAGATGGCTGAACACCTGCCTACCCATCAGAAGCAGTGAAATAATTCCTTGTTTTGCTTTGCTTTGGTGGGCACCTTTTGCTTTTTGTATTAACCTGTCTTTACCTCAACCTACAGGTGTTCTAGCTTTTAACCTCCCAATTCTTTCCCTGATCCTGCAGGTGGGGAGTGATTAAGCACCTGTGGGGTTTGGTTGCTGACTGGAGTAACACCATAACACATGCTCCTGGATGGCGTATTTCCACTTCTCATTGAAATATTTGACCCCTCTTAGCTGCATCACCTGGTTAGAAGTGCAATGCTCAACCTTTTCTTATTTTCTTTCAGCTTTTACCAGCTTTTGTGACCTGTACCTTGTATAGATTAGTCTTTCTCTGTCTCTCTTAATTTCTTCTAATTATTGGGATTTGGGGTTTGTTGTTTTGTTTGGGGTTTGAGTGTGTTGTGGGGGGGGGAGAGTTTGCTTGTTTTCCTGTTGTTGTTGTGATGTGTCAGTTCTCTCTGCCAAAGTCCTCCACACTATACCTGTGGGGTTTCTTCCCTCAGAAGCTCTAGCACCTTTCTCTCACTGTTTTGGCACTTTGGCTCTATTCTTGTTCAATTTGTTTGTTTGTTTGTTTGTTAATATTGCCAAACATGAATGTGCAGCAATGAAAGCTCTTCTATCTCTCTCATTCTTCTCAGTTGTGACACTTGCCATTCGAGTTTTAAAACTCTGTTGTTTTCTTTATCCATTGCACTGTATTTAATAAATTGATCTTCTATCACTGATGAGTCAAAACGTATCCTAAAGCTCATAGAGTGGAAATCTTCTAGTTTTTTGCTTTTGTTAGTGTGCAGAGTTTCCTCCAAGCAGCACTAATAACCGTTAAAATCTGGAAGCTGCCCCTTACACAGACCATCCTGAGCATGACGACTTCAAGAAATTAAATGAGGGCGAAGATCCCTTCCACCTGAAAAGACTCTCCAGCTGTCGAGTTCTGATTCAGCCGTGCTGTGACATTCATGCTGGGCATTCTTTGAGTGGTTACTCAGTGAAGATGTTCTGTTTTGTGCAGTTTTGCTTCCTTTAGTCTGCCGAAGGATTTCATTTGCAAGGTGGGCTGATTTCTAGATGCACTGTAGATTAGAGAGCTGCTGAATTGACCTTTAGCTTTTCTACCACCTCCACTGATACAAAGTTTAGTTTCACTCATAGTGAAATTTGCAGAGTTATTTTGGCAAAAACAGAAAACCTGTCCATAAGTCAGTAATGTATCAAACAGCCTGATTTGACGAGTTTCACTTGATTTATTTCAATAGGAATAAACCTTAATGACGCCAGCTTGGGGGAAATTTGTCAGCTACTCTTTTTTTCAAAGATAAAAGTTTCTCCCCACAAAGCTTGATGAGTTTGAGTTATTAGATGTATTTGTTGAAGTTCACATTATTTCTTCTCATATTATGAAAAGTATAAATTGTAAGAATGTTACAACTGAATGTCTTGATCTTTCTGTTGTTCACAAGAAAAGACATATTTAGGCTGTGACTAAGCTTAATCTATGTTATGTGGTGTAAAGGAAAGAGGGTAAATTGCAGATGAAGTAAACATTTGACTAACTAAAACAAAGCTCCAGAGATTAGGTGGTACTTTAGTGCTGTGATGTTTCTACTCTGAGAATTTGGGTATGAACGATAACTACAGTTTCAACTCCAACTCCAAAAATCCTTATTAATAGTGCAGGTGGCTGCACAAATTTCTAGCATGTGACAGCTCAGTAAATTACCAGTTCTTTGTGAATAAGTGTAATGAGTTTATTGACTTTACTAAATTGAGCCTCTTACCTGCTTTTTGACAATCCTTTCTTCCAAATCCAAATTTATGCATCAGAGGAAGTATGGAAGCTGTGCACTTGTTCATTTGCAGCGTGATGATCAACCAGTGCTGTTGGCTTGCTGCCTCTCATTCCTTCCCTGCAGTGTGGGTGTCAAGCTGGCAGTCCCTGAGCACAAGTCACAGTGAGCTTTGGGGAAGCAATGCCATGGGAAAAGGGATAGTCAAAGAGATAGCCAAAGACACTACTCAAGAGCAATGTACAGGATAAATCAGCTTTAAAGAATGCACCAAGAGAAGAATAAAACTAATTCCTACATCTTGAAATTGAACACCATGTCAATTCGTTACGTAAGATATAAGCAAATAATTCAAAAGGATCTATCTATTAGTAGGAAAAAAAACCTGGCATTATTTCCGTGGCTTAGCAGTCCAGACAGGATTGCCAAAATCCATTGTGCAGATCTCCTGAACTGCTCCAATATTTGTAATTTTTGTATTTATTAAGATTTTCTCAACTTCCTCCATACAAGGTTAACACTAACATTATTTGCCATCTGAACTCTTTATAGTATTGTACAGTTGTTTCATCAACTGCTTAAAAATAAGGATGAGCTATTATATTTAAGTGAATACCCTAGAACTTGTCACTGCTTTAAAATGCTTTTCATCTTGTAGATCAAAGCCTTATGGCTGGATCTGACTTTTATCTCATCTTTCTTAGGGCAAATCTCAAGCTGACATCACACATTGTCCCTCTCAATTCCTTATACACACTGGATAAATAAATCTCAAAGTTGTAGAAGAACTGCTTTTCATGTTACAGCAAGCTAAACACTGTCTCCTTTTCCTCTAGATGCACAGCTATGCCACAGGGGTCCAAATTTAGTGTCCCACAGGCCTGATGCTTGCAATGCCTTGCACTTGGAAATGAGTCCACGGTCACTGGATGGTGTGCTGTGCTGCACCATTTGATTTCAGCCATGGCAATGTCAGCCAGGTACTCGGATTTCTCAGGCTGTTAAAAACTAAAGCCCAAATATAGATTCCCAAGGCCCATGTGGTTTGTCTTGAGGTATTGAGGGGGCTGATATTGACAATTGTAATATTCAGTCTCCTGGACTTTGATAAAAACGTTCTTCTGATTCTTGGTCAGCAGGCAGGGCTTATTCTTTTACAAAAGAATATTCCCACAAAATAGTTTCTGAATTCTCCTTGCTTAGGAGAGCCAAAATAACTGAGCAGTCTGATGACTGAGATGGCACTGATGTCTGGGGATTTGCCACATGGCACAACCTGGCTGTGGCTGCAGGTTCCCATGCTCTAGGACAGGACTGAAAAGCACGTAAATTCAAATTTCTCTGCATTGATTCCCATCCAGCTACTGTGAAACACATCCCTCCTGCTAGACCTCTCTGCCCTACATTTAGCAGAGTTAGACTTTTTTGGCTAAATGTGCAACAAACTTCAGAAAAAACTGGCAGCCTAGAAGCACAGTATATAAATCAATCAATCACACAATCAATCAATAATAAGGAAAAAAATAAATAAGCATGCATGTCTTTGTTTCCTACTTTAGAAGAGCTCTGGGACCACATTAGCCTGGGTGAAGTAGGAAAGAAAGAACAATAAAGGTGAAAAGCAAGCTGATGTATGTAGGTGGCGAAATGGAATTAAATGTGTAATTATGTGACAAGGGGGTATGGTTATGAATCACAAACTGTACTACCATTTTTAAAATGAGTGCTGTGGTGAAATAGACCACACTATCATTTTAAATGATATAAGTGGGGCTTAACCTTATTTGTTTCTATCAATCTTGGTTGAATACAACTTTTTTTAAAGAAGTATGCAATTGTTAGGAATGCATTTTGCTCTGTTTTTCTGAGCACTCTACTGCTGAAGTGTATGATGAGTCACCTAATTGAACGGGGATGTGTGTCATTGCATAAGGAGAAAAATAGACTAAAAGTACCACCCAAATGCCAATGTGTATTCTGATTTTGATTGCAGTAAATAGACTTGGAAATACTTTATTTTATTGATTAAAAATTAAATATGTTGAAAATTGGTTAAGGCTGGAATTTTAGGGGACATTAGTTTAAAAATAATAATAAAAAAATCCGAGAAGGAATATTCTTGCATCTACTGATCAACTGAAAATTTCAATGTCATCTGGCATGTATGAGAAAGAAGAAAATTCTCCTCTTTACTCAGCCACTAAAGAATCTGGTATTTTCATAACACCGTTAGGAAGAAGGTGCCTGGAGAGCAAGTGGTGTTTCCAGTACAAGCTAGAGGCACTAGAGCCGAGGATGGTTTAAAAAATGTGGACTGTAGCCCTAAGGTGAAGACCGAGGCTGTGTAATTGCTTACGTTTTGTGACAGGGTGCGCCCATACCATGGGGTTAATGCTACAGGCAGTGGCAAACAACAGCCCATTATCCTTCTGGTAAATCCATGACTGATAATGATGTCAGAGCTATTAAAAATAATGATCTGCTCGCATCTCACAAAGCACTTTGGGTTCATGTAAATCCCTTATGCAACATTACCCAGGGTGGTGGGAAGGGCAAGGAAACCTTTCCCCACGTGGGAATGGTGACCACGCTGGCACAGCAGCCCTGCCTGCCACCACTTCTCCAAGCACAGCCTTACAGCTGCACCACTAGCTGTTAGGAAGGCCATCAGCACCATCAAGGTTAACTATTTCCTTCCGTGGAGCTGTCCCAGCGGAAAGCTCATCCTGAAATTACTTACTCCCAAATTTTCCAGGCTGGACCATGGTGCTGTGGCATTGCCCAGCATGCTGCATGTCAGACGCAGGTGGAAAGCATCCAGAGGTTTAGGACAGACTATACATGGATCAACTTGGAGCTAGATCTGAATATGGGGGCTCAAGCCACTGCCTATGGTGACCTTCTCAATCATTCCTGCTCCGGGTGACCCCTTGCTCGCCAGCTGCAATTTCTCAGGACAGAAAAATTGTGTAAACCCCAGTTTTTAGCCTACAATTAATTATCCCTGCTTCCCACTCCTCAAACGAGCATTAGTGGCTTTTGTAGGTTTTTAAGGCTGTTTTACACCCTGGTAGCACTTGAAACCCCAAAGCCATTTCAGGACCCAGTTGGAACACCGCTGAGTAAGTGGTGGTGTGTTGCCCTGACAGCAGACAGGAGCCTGCATGTCAGATGGGGTGAGCAGGCAGGGGACACAGGAGAGTAGGCAGGCAAGCAGAGGTTTTTGAGAAAGGAGAGGGCTCCATTTTTCACCTGCCATCCCTCTCCACTGGCTGATCTCTGGGCTCTGGAGGAGAGTCCCAATCTTCCAGCACCACTGGGTGCTCCGTGGGTGACAGGTGCCTCCCTGCCATGGTAGCATGGACTGATTCCCCCCCGCCTCAGGAGGCACCTGTATTGCAAAAGGCCAGGGGAGCCAAAAGACAATGGTAGACGGGGCTAGTATGTGGGTCTAGTTTTCTGCCTCGTATGCCTGTTTCTCTAGACTTTGTTTTCCTTCTGATGAGGGACATCCTGCTGCTCTTCTAACTGCTCTTTCCTCTGCGGGAATAAATCCCCCAGAACATTTTCACTTGCCAGGTTTCAGGTGAACATGAACTTGGTCTAATATAGCTTGGCTCCTGTAGACCACTGTACTATTAATAACTCTTCAGTTGCTCGAGGACGCAAGGTCCCTCATATTTCTCAGTAAGTTATATTTATGTGGCACTTACATGACGCAGCAAGTTTGTAAAACACCACAGCTGCAAAAACAGTGTGTTGGATCAACAGATTGAGTTCAGTCGAGATCCTCACTCTGCTTTCAAATCAGACTGCACCTGTTGACACAGATTGTTGTTCATGTGCCATGAAGCAAACCTTGCCTTAGAGAGTTTCACATTTAATAAACAGGTAAGGAGAACATACAGACATTCCTGGGCATAACTATAGCCATAGATTGATTTCCATCTCCATAGATACTGAACAGCCTGAAAGAAACAAGAAACATTCATAAAACAGATGAGCTGAAAACCATACTGGGAAATACACGTATGAACCTCTGTGTGTGTGGTGTGTGCAGATCAGCATGGTCACTCTGAGGGCATATGACCACAAACACTTGCATGCAAACACAGATGGATGCTCTGTGGTGCACAGGCTTTGTGCAGCTCTGTAGGGCTTGCCTTATATGTTAGCTGGGCTTAACATATAGATGTCAGGATATAACTTTTATATTAATCATAAAGGGTTGCTTGTTTCAGAATCAGCCTTGATGGATGAGTTAATTAAAAATAATAATAGTTTGCCAGCTGCTAATTAGGAACTTAATTAGTCATAAAGTAGAGTGTTACTTTAGAGCTGACTTCGAGTTGTCTCAGAGGAGACTGGCTTTCACCCAGCTTCATTAAGTATATTCACAGAGTAAAATAAAATCTGATTATTGATGAGTATTTTCCTTTGAATAAGAGGAGATCTGTTCCCTGAACAAAATAAAATCCTCTTCATAGAAGAATGTATGTTTCCTCTTTTGGCAGAAAGCGCTTCTGCAAGCTTGTAATGATCAAAACTAAAAAAGGAAATGCGTAATGGAAATACGTAAGGAAAATGTAAGCTTAGTTTTACCTACTTGATCCTGTGGTGTAACAAGCCACATGAAACCACACAGTAAAAAAAACACTAAAGTGGGAGATTCTGTCAGGAGCTTCTCACCTTTATCATCACAACAGAAAGCCTCATTGAATGTCAACACCCTTTGAGCCTCCTCCCCGAAGTCTTTGCTCTTCTCTAAGTCCATCACAGTTCTCACAGCGTAACAAGGAAAGTGACCACTGTGCCAGGGGGTTAAAACATGTGACTGAAGATGCTAAAAATTGGGAAGAGACTACCTCAATATCTGCACCATTCTAGGCAACCTCAATTTAATTTCCTACCTAAGAGCCAACACAACCTCATAATAAGCCATGCTGCCATGAAAATAGCTCGTGACAGCTGTGGGGTGCAAGATGCAAAGTACAGCCTGTGTATGAGGATAGGTGTGTTAATTATGATACTGAGAACACAAATAAAAAGACCATCTTGTTGAAGGCCCAGGAAAACAAGTGTCCTCATGTATCCAGAGCTGAAATTATGTTAGATTTATGAGATCTGATTGGGAAAAAAGATGACTTCCAAAATTCACCACCAGCAGGTGCAGAGTCGGGACTGAATGGAAGGGGAAATACACAGTTTGCCACAGCTCCAGACTCTTTGTGAAGCACACATGCTTAACAAAGCAAACACAGTCCTGGCCTGGCTTTAGATGGCAAATATCAGCAAGACTATCAATCAAAGCAGGCAACAAAACAGGTCTCTCTTCGACAACAAATGTGTTTAAAAGTCATGTTTAACAAATATGAAGGGCCTACACTTCCCACAATGATTATTGTTAGAAGAATGTTGCTTTTAAAATCAATTTTAGGACCATAAACTGTGTAGAAGTTTCATGTAACTGTCCTACTGGATATTTAAAATAAAAATCCTACTGATGGTGCAGGGACTCCAAGCTTTTGGCCATCAGGGAACAAAATGCTTATCTTGTTAGTATTTTGATACCTGACATTGGTGTATTCCTGTCCTTTGAAGACGCAAATATGTACTTTGAAAGCATCAGCCAATGCCACCTGATTTTCTCCTCTACTCCTGGTGTATACTCTTGAACAGTAGCAGGGGATTTTCCAAGTATTTTTGTCACTAGGATGATACCAGAAAATGTTACATAATGGCATTTCAGTTGGAGGAGGTGAAGAGGATGTATTCTCTAATTTTAACGAAAGAAGAGAGATACTGTCAAACAAAATAAAATGAAACACTCAATGAATTGTGTTTCATCTGATATCTTCTGCAAGGTAATCTTTGTGGACAAAAGCACAACCATACGTGTTGTTGCAGCTGAAAGGAAATATTTCATTTCCAAATCCCTACCCAATACTGGCACCAATTCATTAGGTGATAGGCTGATCCCTTGCCCTTTATTGAGTTTTGCTGTCTTCCATCCTCTAGTAAAAGAGGAAGAGAACCTGTATTAAAAATAAAGGGTGATCAGATTTCGAGCTATCACAAGCCAGAAGCAGCAGTAGTGGATTGGTGAAGATGCACAGAGGCTGTGCAGGATTGGATTTGCACTAGCCTGGCACATTCCTGCTGTCTGAGGCTCACCCCTCCTCACAGTGGCAGGCAGAGAGCACCTTCTGGTTATTTAATAAGTTTTTTTTTAAATAAATGGTTATTTTGAGATGACCAGTTTTCTGTCCCTGGACTGATAAACGTTCAGATCATCACACCTATTAGTAGGATGGCAACAGTTGCTTGTTTGCACCTACCAGCCAAAATGGCAAAATTATGTGTCAGAGTCCTCGGGAAGCAACTGAACCTTTTGTGCCAGCTTTGACAAGCAGGCACTGCCTGAACTGCTGTAGTAGCATGGTTAAGAAGACCAAGATGAGGAAACATGAATAGCAGTCTCAGGAGTGAGAGGATTATGAGATTATGTTTTGCAATCTGTAATTTTTTCATTCTCAGTTGTGACTGAGTCATGACAGGCTGTAGAACAGAGCTCAGAGAGGTTTCTTCCATAAACAGACCTCATCTTCCTTATGGACAGCATGGTATCTTCATGGGCATATCTACTTTGGAGGGTATGCCAATTTTGGAGGGACAAAATTGGTGCTAAAGGTCTTCTAAAATCCTTGCCAAAGCAGAGATAGAAGTTGTGTTGGCCTCATTAGTACTGTCAGGCTCACTTGGCACCCTATATGGATATTGAAATATTTCTTTTCTAGTCTATTCTCATGGGAATTCCAGGTAAAGCTGCACTTGACCAATCTTGACTCCACAGCATTTTGTACACCCGTGAGCAATCTGCCCACACCTCAGAAGAAAAGGAAGGGCCTGTGTGCTCTGCAGTGGAGCCTTGGGAGTGGGCTGTGGAGAACACAGAAAATGTCTTTCTGTTCATAGTATTTTGTGATTACTTTGGGATCACGGTATCTTGACAAATATTCCTTTAACCATGTAGCTCTCCAGTTCTCTCCCCAAAACAAGGGAGGCCCAACTAAAATCACTGCCCAAAGCCTGGTGTAGAACAAGAAGAGGCAAGAGTTGTGGATCTGTATGGAGACTCCAGGGAAATTATTAAGTCTATTTTGAGCTTAAACATCGTCTCCAGCAACTTTGAATGGTATGCTGGCTTTTTGTTTTCCCTGTATGCAAATCAATTTCTCCCTAAAATCACATGTTAGCTAGACAAAGAGAACTTTATTCTAATGTGCTTCCAGTGCTGTTTGTGCAGGTTCACTGGAGATTATGCTGAATAAGTGATTTCTGCTTATGCAAACTCTCATACCAGGACAGTAGGCAGGAACCCAAGATAATTTCCTTGCCATTCTCCTTGTAACAAAGAAATCATGACAGAAGACAGGAACATCTCCCACACACTAAAAAAAAAAAAAAAAAGAAAAAGAAAATGAAAGCAAGAAAATGAATATGTAGTGGAACTAAGAGAGATAGATGGGATCTTCTCAAACATGCAACAGCTTCAAGAACGCTAGGTCCCAACTGCAATGGAGGTGCAGGCAGGGTCTGTCCCCAGCAGAAAAGCAAGGACAGCCTCTGGGGAAAGTGAAGGATGGAGGCTGGTGACTTCTCCTCTATCTGAAGGCCTGCATGCCGTAAGTTCCTAAAATCATAGAATGATTTGGATTGGAAGGAACCTTGAAGACCTAGTTCAAACTCCCCTGCCATGGGCAGGGACACCTTCCACTAGACCAGGTTGCTCAGAGCCCCATGCAGCCTGGCTTTGAACACTGCCAGGGATGGAGCATCCACAGCTTCTCTGAGAAACCTGCTCACTGCCCACAAGGCTGAGGAAACTGGCCATGCTTTCAAGTGAGCTATCTGGGCCAACTGATAAGTGAGCTACCTGGGTATAGTTTTGGACCATGGGACCCTGTTTGCAGGTCAGTGTCTGCTTGGGAAAGACACGATCCAGCCCACTAAATGGGGCAAATATATCTTTACTAGGATGATGGTTGCCTTAGTAAGAAGAAAATATACATATATATGTAAAAAAATGTTGACATAATTAAAATTTTTGTTCAAAGGCATAAATATTTATTTAAACTCACACACATTATTTCAGAGGAAGAAGAAGAACATTTTTGCAGGTCAGAGGGCTGAATGCTAAACTAAACACCTTGAGAAACAAAATTCACTGTTACTAAATCTGGTGGAAGCTCCCCAGACACACCAGGGTATATATGCTGTGGTGTGACATGGGAGCACTGCTTTGGTCTAGTATTTTGAAGGCTGGGGTCTGGGTGCATGCGGCTCCTGGTGGGTGCCTGTGGGACAGGGGACCCCTGCGTGGGGCAGTCACCTTCTCTCCAGGCACATCTCCCTGCCTGAGCAGTGGGTGCCAAACCAGAGTCTGCCTCTGCGTCTTTCCCCATTGTGCAGGTCCTGCACTGGGGGCTTCCAGCTTGGCAAGAAACAACAGGAGCAGGTGATGCCTGTGCCTCCCACAGGATGCTCTTGCAGGGTGGCACTCAGGTCTGACAGCCTCAGGCCACCCAAGGAGTCTCTGTCACCTCTGTCCTGCCCATCCCACTGCAGCAGTGTGAGCAAGCCAGCACACCTGAGGAGCCTGGCGTGTCAGCTGGCACCCTCCTGCCAGAGCAACAGGCTTCCAGCCCAACACCACCACCCTCTCTGCAGCTAAACTGGCCGATTCCTTAATAAAGAAGGCAACAGCTAGTGCAAGCACTGCCGTTTCTCAGGGGTCAGCACCAAACAATGGTACTTGCAAATTAACCCCTTTGAGGAAACAGCAGCTCCTGTGCTCAGTGCTCTCCAGCCAGTGTGGGGTTCTCACCGGGCATCTCAATTGCTGACAGGATTTCTGCTCCTTCCTGCTCCTCTAGCATGAGTATACTTGCACTTTTGCATATGAGAGGTAAAACTGAGGGGAAAAAAAATCACATGACAAATTATTGTTTGATGAAATTGTGGTCTAGTGAAAAAAAAAGAAGATGATGACACAACCGATATCTAGTATTTTGCATAATATTAATAACATAACCCAAGTAGCATATTAATAGCATAACCCAAGTAATGCTATTATTACTCTCAAGTGTGACTAATTAGATACGTAAAAATAGCTTTTCTCATCTCTAGAATAATTTATCTTTCTAAAATACCCCTTTTATTTAAGATTTTTAATTTTGAGTGCCGAACATGTGAGGCACAGTTTGACAGCTGAGAGGATTGCTTGTCAGTGAAGACTAGGTAATTTTTGCAGAGCAGTGGGTATGACAGAGAAGGTTATTTTGCAACTTGAGTCCCCAGTCCATGTTTTTGCAGTGCCCAGGGTACTGAACCCTCCTGGCTTAAGGTTTGCTGCTGCTGTCCAAATGCAAGTATGAAGTCATTAATCCACATGAGCCCCTCAGGAGCAACAGCCTCAGGGCTCCATGCACAAGGGCACTGTACAAGCAGGCAGTGACACCACCAACAAAAGCAATGGGCTTGAGGGGTAATCATTAACTGTGGGAGCTCTCTCTGTTTGTAGGGTCTCCCGGAGCAAACCCAAAAATCCTTGCCTGATTTCACTTACTGTGGGAGGTATGAAATGAGAGTGTGATTTCTAGAGAAGAAGAAGATTTGGCAGATGTGAACTGAAACAGGGCCACTGGTTTAGACAGAACTACACCAGTTTGTGCCAGTAGACCAGTTATCTCATTGTCTCATCCAATTTAGCCCTGCCAGGCTGATGTTGCTAGCAGTGTTTTTGAAATGTCTGATAACAGACATTTATCAGGTGTAGGGGATGGGAGTGTAGGAAAGAAAGAAGACCTAACAAAAACTCCCAGGCTTCAAATTCCCTTGTGTTTTTTTGCTCACTTTTATCGACAATGTTTTTCTGATGCTTTTCTCTTTAAAGTGGCAGTAAATTAATTACGGCTGCCACCACAACAGGGACTTGGTATGCTATGTGCACTGGGGGAAGTGGTGGGTGACAAAATTGCACTACTGTGGATAATTGCAGACTGGAGCAGAGCACTCTGCTGGAGATCTGCAGTGGGTCAGAAAACACCCTGCCCTTTCCCCTCCCCTACAGTCTTCTTGTCCTCATGTTATTTTGGGGGTGATTCAGGAATCCTCAAACCCCTCATCAAAGCTCTGCTTAAAAAGCCACTTTCACATCATATCCTTCCCAGCATAAAAATGAAAACCCTCGTAAACTATGTGCTAACAGGGGCAATTATTTCCTTGGTGCGTAATGGTAATTATTTGTGATTAAACCCACTCGGCACTTTGGATAAGCTGAGCACTAGTACCAATTTTTGTTCCTTTCCCACTCCATCCTCTGGTTTTATTCAGGTGAGCTATCACAAGCTGTGGCAGACTGAAAAATCAATAGGGACCTTTTCCCCCCTTCCTTCTTGTTTTTCAGTGCAGGTTAAAGTTATCTTCCCCAAACACACAACACACTGGTATAAGCTGACTCAGCCATGACTGACTGCAGGAGCTGTCAGAAAGCTTTTAATCACTGGGATTTTAAAGTTCTGTCAAAAACATTCAGTGTAATTAAAGTTACTACGTTTTTGCATAACAAATAGGAGCCTGTTTTGTTTCTAATGAACATGCAATATCCCCTCTCATCTTGCTCTTCTTTTCGTGTACAAAAAGTGTTTCATTGAATGGGATGTAGAAAAAGATTATCTAAACTTTAACTTTTATCTACCAGTCTCTTCCTATATGAGGGTAAAGTTTATTCTTGCAAGGTGTCATGCTGACTTCAATAATGTTTATTTGCCTGGGCAAAAACCACCCAGCTCAGTAAGGGTGATCAGGGCTTTGTCCCTGGGTTGCAGTCTCTTTGCAGTCTCTGAATATTTGAAGGACACGTTGCAGGATCTGGACTAGACATTTAATTGTTAGTTTTTAAATTTTTTCCACAGCCCTGAGCAAAGTAGTAGGACTTGTTTTCCCTTGGCACTTTGAAAAAAAATGAAGAACCACTCATGACTTTCCAGTGCTGACCTTTCCACATCTGCTGTTCTAAAATAAATGGATTTTGGCTTTATGTAGTGCTTTTCAACTGCTCTCTTCACAAAATGTTAACAAGTAAGTTAAGTGCAATGGCTCTCAAGGTGAAAAGGAGGCAGGCACTGTGTACTCAATATTGCTTACACTCATTAGGGTGATGCAGGCTGTTAAACTGAACAAGGGAAAGTTGGATGACAAGTAGCATCCTCTTGTAACAAAAATAAGAATTATTTGCCTTCATGCTACGTCCCTCTCTGGGCTTCTTTCTCTTGTGCCACAGAGGTCACACACACAGGAGTGCTGTGTGCTCACAGGAGAGAGTCTAAGTGAGATCTCCAGCCGGGTTAAACTTTTTCTGTTTCTTACCCAAAATCATGCTGCAACGAAGGAGCTGCAGTGCCTTCTTTACAGTGCTTAGGCTGGGCTGGACTACTGCCTGGGCTTGAATCAGGAGCGGGAGATGAAGACAGCACATCCTCCACCCCACGGAGAGGCTCTGGCATTGGCTCCTGGTGCATCCCTCTGGAAGCTGGAATGCCTGCCTGGGACACAACAGGCATGTGGGAGCAACAGCTTGTTCCCTTTTCTTTCTATCATACTAATAAGCATCCCCTTCCTGTCTTCAGTGCAGGTACAGGCTGATCCCCAGCAGTTCCAAGAGCTCCCCATCCTATAAATTCTCTGTTGCTGAAGCTGCCTGATCAAGAAATATTGTCAGTTGAAAACATCTGTTCCTGTATCCATGATGCCACATATTAGCACAGCTTTTGGAGCCCCTCTTGCTTAGGTAACTCTGATCTGCACCAAACCCTGCCTCCAGCTGAGCATCTCTCTAAGTGCCCTTTCTGTGACACTTCTGGTCACAGACCATCACTGCTCTAAAACTGTCAGCACAACTTCTTGTCCAGCAGAAGCAGAACACATGAACTTCTCTTTGGTCCACAGACTTCTTTGACAGATTCAGTAATGCCAGCTTACAATTCCAGCAATGCCAGCAAAGCCAGCATTTCTCTCCCTGGGACTGCTGCAATACATCATATCAGTGCCCCTTCCAATGACCCCATTCTGCAGTAGAGGGTGCCCACCAAATACTGCAGAGTGGTTCAAAAGCCTAAAAGAGCATGGATTTCCGTGAAATCATATAGGAATTCCCTATACATATAATTTCTAGTGTGCCTGACATGCCTCAGTATGGTCCCCAAACTTAAGGACAGATACCATCATAGAGTGGAATGTCTGGTAACTTTGTTTTTGGTAGACCTAATCACAACCATTTTAAATATACTGAACAGCATGTAAGGATGCTGTTTATAAGCAAGGTGGAGTCCTCTGAGTCTTAGAGCACACTTACCTCACCACACTTCCTATTTGGGTGTCCTGTAATGACAGTGAAGCTTTGCTGGAAAAGGTCAGCAAATGACTGCACAGCTCAGAAAATTCACACGTTATAATCCTAGCACTTCAATTTCTCTTTTCCTCATGCTGTGTACTGTTCTAACCCATACAGGAGCATTTTCAGCTATCCGCCTCCTGTTCTCTTCCTGCTGTTCTGAAATAAAGTAATACAGCCTCCCTTTTAATTAATTAAACTTGGTGCCTGCAATGCTGAGCATATCACGATTTATCAGAGACCTTATAGTTATTGACATTCATTTTCTCAGGAAGAAGTCTTCAAACTAAAATCAATGCATTGCTCATGCAAGGAGCACTTAAGCCTTTTTGGCCAGTGGGGTGTTTTTTTCTGCAGCCCACATGCCTTTTCAGCTGTGAAAGTTCATTTGGATGCTGAAGGCTCTATGAAGGAGTAGTCAGTAAGGAGAGGGGAGAGGAAAGAAAAAAGCCTCTGCAGAAAAGGACCTGGGTGTTCTGGTCAGTGGAAAGCTAAATATGAGCCAGCAGTGCCCTGGCAGCCAGGAGGGTCACCTGTGTCCTGGGGGGCATCAGGCACAGCATTGCCAGCTGGGCAAGGGAGGGGATTGTCCTGCTCTGCTCTGCTCTGCTCTGGGGCAGCCTCACCTCCAGTGCTGGGGGCAGTTTTGGGTGACACAACACAGAAAAGACATTGAGCTGTTAGAGAGTGTCCAAAGGAGGGCATGAGGATGGTGAAGTGTGTTGAGGGGAAGCCTTCTGAGGAATGGCTGAGGTCACTTGGTCTGTTCAGCCTGGAGAAGAGGAGACTGAGGAGAGACCTCACTGCAGTTACAACTTCCCTGTGAGGGGAAGAGGAGGGGCAGACACTGATCTCTTCCCTATCGTGAGAGTGACAGGACACGAGGGAATGGCATTACATTGCATCAGGGAGGTTTAGGTTGGGTATCTGGAAAAGTTCTTTACCCAGAGGTGGTTGGGCACTGGAACAGGCTCCCCAGGGAAGTGGTCACAGCACCAAACCTGAGAGAGTTCAAGAAGCATTCAGACAATACACTCAGGAACATGGTGTGATTCTTTGTGTAGGGTCAGGTAGGAGATGGACACTAATGGTCCTTCTGGGTCCCTTCCAGCCCAGGATATTCTGTAATGCTATGATCTACATCCTGATCTGTCAGCCTGACCTCGGTGCCTGGCAAGGTTATGGAGCAGATCATCTTGAGTGCCATCACATGGCACCTGCAGGACGGCTGGGGGATGAGATCCAGCCAGCAAGGATTTAGGAGGGGCAGGGCCTGCCTGACCAACTTGATCTCCTTTTGTGAGCAGGTGACCTGCCTGGTGGATGCAGGGAAGGCTGTGGATGTGTCTGCCTGGACTTCAGCAAAGCCTTTGACACCTTCTCCCACAGCATTCTGCTGGGAATGCTGGCAGCCCCGGCTGGGACAGGTGCACTCTTTGCTGGGTTAAGAACTGGCTGGACAGCCAGGCCCAGAGAGTGGTGGGGAATGGTGCTGTATCCAGGTGGTGGCTGCTCCCCAGTGGTGTTCCCCAGGGATCAGGCTTGGGCCCAGTCCTGTTTAACATCTTTAGTGATGATCTGGGTGAGGGGATTGAGTCCCCATCAGCAAATCTGCAGATGACACCAAGCTGGATGGGAGCATCAATCTACTGGAGGGTAGGAGAGCTCTGCAGAGGGACCTGGGCAGGCTGGATAGATGGGCCATGTCCAACGAGATGAGGATAAATAAGACCAAGTGCCAGGTCCTGCACTTTGGCCACAGCAACGTCCTGCAGCACTACAGACTGGGGACAGAGGGGCTGGACAGTGGTCAGGCAGAGAGCGACCTGTGGGTACCGATTGACAGCACCTGAACATGAGCCAGCAGAGTTCTCACATGGCCAGGAAGGCCAATGGCATCCTGGCCTGGTCAGCAATAGTGTGGCCAGCAGGACCAGGGCAGTGCTTTTTCCCCTGTACTTGGCACTGGTGAGGCCACACCTTGAGTTGTGTGTCCAGTTCTGAGCTCCCAGGTTCAGGAAGGATGTTGAGATGCTGGAGTGTGTCCAGAGAAGGGCAACATGGCTGGTCAACATTCTGCAGCACAAGTCCATGAGGAGCAGCTGAGGGAGCTGGGGGTGTTTAGCCTGAAGAAAAGGAGGCTCAGGGGAGACCTTATCACTCTCTATAGCTCCCTGAAAGGAGGGTGCAGCCAGGTGGGGTTGGTCCTTTCTCCCAAGCAAGCAGTGACAGAATGAGAGGATAGTCTTAAGCTGTGCCAGGAGAAGTTTAGGCTAGACATCAGAAAAAAATTCTTTACAGAAAGAGTGGTTGGGCATTGGAATGGACTGCCCAGGGAAGTGGTGGAGTCACCATCCCTGAACGTGTATAAGAAAAGACTTGATATGGCACTGAGTGCCATGGTTTAGTTGACAAGGTGGTGTTAGGACATAGGTTGGACTTGATGATCTTCAAGGTCTTTTCCAACCTAGTTGATTCTGTGATCATAAAATACAAGATGAGAAACATTTGTCTTCCATTATGTGGATTGCCCATCATCTCAGTTCATGAGGCCACAGTGCTTAGCTTTTTACTTGGAAAGGTGAGGAACTGTAGGAAGAGTGCAAGAGCACAGGTGACCATGCTCTGCTGCAAGGGTGGCCTGAAGGCATGTCAGGCAAGAACAGCATTTCCTATCCCTCTCAGAATTTGACCCTGAATCTCATCTTGTTCATGATGAGCAGGGGACTAAATAATGACACAGTAGTCTTCTTTCTTTCTTTTATTTTTTCTTGAAGGAGAAAATAAGTTTATCTTTCTACGTGTCAGAGGTGTGGGTAAAGCTGCAAAATGCAACTTAAATGCTGCTCTAAATGTCGAAAAAAATTAAACAGCAACTAAAAAGAGCCCAGGCTTTATTTTAATCTCCTGGTATTTTTCTAGCTAATTTTATTATTCTTCTGGGTCCTGGAATTTATAAACATCTAGGACCAGCACCAGACACAATGCTGTGATGCCATTGTGACTCCCTGCTACGAGCTCTCATGATGGTGCTCATGTTAAAGTGGAAAGTAAGGCAACCCAGTCCACATAGATCTTCTGTCTCTGCTCACACCTCTTGATGTACCAGGTGAGGAGAGGTATGGCAAGAAGGATGACATAGAAGGAATCCTGACTCCCTGGCCTCTTGTCTCCTGCTGCCACAGGGACAGCCTTGAAGCAGTAATGACTCTGTGTCCTTGCACGGTGCAAAGCATCCCCAGAGGCATTTCTGACTGGTTTTCTTCTTGGTTCCTATGTTCAACAGCTGACAGAAAAGTACTTTGTGGGCTGATGGGCTACACTTCACAGCAGGGTCTCACAACGTAGCTTCAACTACGCTGTCAAATATGGTAAACTGTTGAAATAGATACGTGACAACACAGCTCAGACCACCCTCTTAAGTAATTTGTCCTTTCTGCTACAGAAATTAAAGAAACAGCTGAATGAAGTAAAGAAATAATTGGAAACACCCTGAAAATGAGGGACATAATCTTCAGTAGATGTGAGGCCTCCTGCTATATCTGTTAAAAGTGTTCTGGGACACAGAAAACCATTTCTCAGGTCATGAAATCACTCATCTGCAGACGAGTGCTAGAATCGTCTGTTCTGAAATGAACTCTTGCTGGCCACATCAGGTTAAACCTGATACTCTTCTCGGAAATGAACGATCTCTTCTCTGCAACACAGCAAACATTAATAGGAATTTCTCAGTCACACAATTCCCTGGGTAATATTGCTTTAAGAGCAGAGTTTGTCCAGGAGGAAAATTGGCCCTAGCACAGGCTGTGAAAGTGTATCTTCACAACAAGTTGTTTTTGACTCTTTGATAAAGTGACTAAGCCAAGCAAATTCCATGGGGTAACTGTGGCGTCTCCCGGCCCGATGCCGGGGGCAGCAAGACACAGTCCTTGAATTGGGTTGTCCGGTCCTTGCCGCTGCCTGAGGGGCAGTGAAAGCTCTCGCTCGGTGGAGGAGGTTGGCGGAGCTGGGAGGCAAGGCCTCACCAGGAGGAATGGCACGGAGGACCAGAAGCGGTGATGAGAAATGTAGGCTACTCTCGAGCAGGGAAAGCAGAGGATTTATTGAAGAGCGTGAGGAGAGATGAGGCAGTTCAGAGGGGTGCTCGGAGAAGCCCCGAGCAGGGCTGTGCAGGGGTTTTTAAGGGACCGGTAAAAGGGGAGGAGCCAAATGGAAGGGAGCCAATGGGGTTGGGAGAACATTAGACTGATAGATTTTCTAGCCAATGGGAACACAGGAGGGGAGGGTACATTTTTGAACCAACCAATAGTACAGAACTTAAGCTTAGAACAAAGGAGAACATTCCAGAATATAACTATATATGGAACAGGGGTGGGGAGAGACTTGAGGCCAATCGCATGGCTCATTGGCGCATATTCATGAGCCCTGCCCCGAGGCCCACTGGGAGCGCCCCAAAGAGTCACCCTAACTGAAGAGTCTCTTCACTCCCAGGACTCGTCTGGGGCCTCGCCTTTGCAGTCTGAGTTTGCAGCGCCTAATTGGGCCATAGCAACCACAACAGATAACTACTAATTTGTTTTGCCTAACTGCACATTTTTCTATAGCTGTTTGCTACCAGCCCTGCCGCTGCTGAGCTTGATTGCCAATCGGCAAAAACCTATCAGATTGACACGTCTCCCTCCCAGAATAGCTCGATTCACTTTGAAGTCATTTCAATTGCAAAGTTATAGTCTATCTCCTTTTGAATTTTTACACCTCTGTAGATGCTTAGGTTTCCACCACACCAGGGACACGTAGAAATTATTTGATTTAACGTGCAAGCAGAGAGTCAGACTGCTACCTCATCACCAGCTATGGTTTCTCTGTAAGACTGCAGCGTTCTTAGAGGTGTGCATGATGACTCAGTCTGATGGACTGTGCACTGTTCCAGCAACATTCTTCTGATATCAGAACATGAGGGTTCTGGCCTTCCTCCTGCTGAATCACAGTGCAATTTTTATGCCTGTAGAGAGGCTACATTTATATCCAGATTCCTTTAGCCTTTTCTTCTCCTCTCTGCTTGAGGAGTGTATGCTTATAGGTGCATACACAGGTATACATGTGCATTTAGACTGGCTGGGACTCTCTAGACCTGGGACTCGGCAGGTCTACCCTGTCTGCTTTTCACTTCGTAAGTGATACAACAAGAGGTTTTGATTGATTTGGGCAATTTGAACTCCCTGTAGACTGCAGTCTCTCTCCTGGATCTGAAAAATCCATGGCAAATGTGAATTCTCCCTTAGGCAGCCCATCAGGCTCAGGAGTGTGTATGCCGTGGGGAAATACCAAAGCACAATACTTTAAGCCAAGGAATACACCTCTCTCTTGCACTGGTTATCATGCAGATCTTACGTTTGTTCTTGTTTCCTTTTTTGTCCCCAACTCTAAAAATAAGCCACAGAAACTTAATACACAGTTTCTGTGCCCTATCTTGGCCTCTTTCCATTATGCCTGAGGGTTTGTCTGCACTTGGTTATTCATTGAAATAGCAGCTCTGGAAAATGACACTGGCTTTATATCTATATATCTATCTAAAAGCAAGCAACAGAACTAAAAAGCATTACATGGCTTTTGCCTGGATACACAAGTAGATCAAAAGGGCCAGTTATCCATATCACTTGCCTAAAAATTTCTTCTCATTTTCACTCATATTGTGAGTGCCCGCCTACAATTGAAAGCTCCAGACAGAACCATTTTTCCTAGCACTTCAGCACTTCTCATGTCTGGGCAGCAGTAGATAAACTGTAGTGAATACATGAGGAGACATTTTCCTTTTTTGGTTCTTTTGAGATTACTGGATAGTATTTTAGTATTTTCCCTCCAGTACATCTCAGTTTTTGCTTAATCACCTCATTACTATATCCTTCTTTTTACCGGCAAGCATAAACTAGCAAGCTGTGGGAAAATATGTCCAGGTTCAAGCTGTCTGCAACCAGCTTCTCGTCTTGAGAGAAGATCCAGGGTTTTGGAGACAAATAATTATCTGTGATTCATCTTTGTGATTTTAATAGGCCAAAATTACACCCACGGATGAAAACTCTGTTAAGAACTAGGGTGCTTGAGACTAGGAACTATATTTTGCACTGTGGGTTCCATTTTGACATTTAAAATATTTTTACACTGGCTTATCTGTGTGAGATAGTCCCTTGGACAAGTAAAATGATACAGATAATTTGGTTAAACTTTTTACAAGAGGAGTTGCTCATGTGTTTTCTCTGTTTCCTTGGATACTAGGGATTTCATGTCACAGTTCAGCCACACATACATCTTCTTTTCCATTACAGCACCTGGAATATGCATGAAAAATCCCCAGAAATCATTAAGACATGAACAAGACTGCAGGAGTAACCTCAAGCAGGAACATCCTGGTCAGGGTCAGACAGAATGGGACAGGGAAAGCAGAAATCTCATAATCTGCATAGGCTTCTCAATGCTGCTCTTGCTTTTCTAAGAAGTCAGGATTTGCATGGGAATATTCTCTTCCCTTCCCATTCTGAGGCTGAAGTTGCTTTTGCTTTTTGAATGCATCTGATTAAGCTCAAAAGCTAATGAATTAGACCATGTGCATAGTTTGGACTGAAGGCCAGTTCAGTGCATTTTAAAACCAGTTTTCATAAGCCTCAATCACAAGTGTGCAATCATAAGTGCACAATCATAAGTGTGTGACACTGATCAGAGCCTCCACCCTAAAAGCTATGCTTAGGTGTGCAGATTGATTTATTAATCTTACTAAACATTTCATGGACAAATTCAAATTCTTTCCATTCACTTATGAATATTTCCCTAGCATTTTGAAGTATTTTGCAAGTCATACATATTTTCACAAAAATTGACAGATTACTGATTAGCTCCAAGGGCATTGATATTATTAACAGAAAAGCTGGTTTAAATAGTCTTCAAAATGTGACCAGACCACTTTTAATGAAACTTCTTTAGTCTGGATAAAAGGACAGAGAAGACCTAGAAAAACCTGGTGAGCTATTGTAATTTTAGGTGGTGGTTTCTTTGTGTTTCATAAACCTAGATGGACTTTTCCCATCAATGTATTGAGTTATTTTGAAAATTCAAATTTTTATAATTTATGGAATAAAGCCCCTTTTCGCATTTACAATGAATGGGAGCAAGGAGTGATTCAAGTTAATTGTCTTTTGTGAAGACCCAACTCTTGTGCCTGCCTGGAACTTCCTATGTTTATTTCAGTCAGCGTTCCTGAGGTATTGCGATGGAAGATCCGATGACAAATAGCCACCTCCTTCAAATCACTCAACGTTTTACAATGCATAAAGTTAAAGTTTAAGGTTTGTTGGGTTTTTTTTGTACAGTGAGTACAATTGAGTTCAGCCCCTTTCCAGTCTGAAGAGTCTTAAATTGTTCACATTTTTATCATATGAAAGCTGTTCTCTATCTTCAGAAATCTTGCCCTTTTTTTCTGGAGCTTCTCAATTCTTTGACTTTTTCTGAGCTATTTCAAACAAAATACAGTGTCCAATATGAAGTTACATCATAGCTAAACATATAGTGGCATAATGGCATTCACAGCTTAGTCCTTTACCATTTTATGAACAACTCTACCCTTCCTTCCATTTTCTGAATGTTGCTGAGAACCAAAATTCCTTGCAGAGAAATCTGGCATATTTGGAGCCACTTTACTATGGCAACATCTGCTTGATGGAGGAAAAAATCGGTATGAATCAAGTCAGTGTGGTGGCAGGCTATGGCAGAACTTTCTACCTGTCTTCCCAGGTATGTCCTTGCCCATGATGTAGGAAGGTGGGCTGGGAGGGGCCCACCATCCTCTAGGGCAGGTCTTTTGTTTCCAAAAGGCATTGAGGGATACTATTATCCCAAGCCTTGTGGAGTAGTAATGTTCTAGAATTGCATTAAAAAATCACTTATTAACTAGGCTTGCAAACGTTATTTTTATTGGATATGCCACAGTAGAAGTCGTAGCAAGGATGACAGCCCCTGCTGCAAAAGAAGACTGCAGGCTTGTGGTGGGAGAGGGTTCCTGCATTGTGAAGCCTCTTTAAAGGCAGGATCATTAACTCCAATTCCCTCCCAGGAGGGTGACTTGCCTCATGACTAATGCTCAGCACAGCTAAGTGGCACAGCTAGAGTTCTTGGCAAAGCAACATATGGTGTTTTCAAGCGTTGTAGATGTTTCATTGCATATGTTTCCCACTCTGTTACCTCGCGACACTTCAGGGCACTGCTTGTCTCTGTTTATTATTGCTATGTTAGTCCTTTAGACCTTTGTTTTCAAGTGTTAATTATTTAGAGCACTGACACCAGAAATTCATAATACAAAGACAGATATACCCGTAAATACACCTTTTTGGGGGTTTCTTGTAACTGAGACTCGAAACTACGCAAAATCTTTTGATGACAAACTCCGTCTCTGCTTTCCATCGTGTTGCGCACTCACGTGGTGGGGACTCTTTGTGCAAAGCACCGAGGCCTTGGTTTTATGCCAGCTAGAAACTCAATACACTGTTTGACTGCTTGCCTGTGTTCTTTGGAACAACAGCATTTTCATTTGCACAAGTAGACTTTACATAAATAAGCTTGGTTCAGAGGCAGGCAGAAAGATAGATACGCACACAGAGCAATAAGGCCCAGCCCCACTCAGTGGGACATAGAGTTAGTACACTGTGTTTATTCAGGGAACTCTCTGCAAACACCATCATGATGTTTTCTGCAGAGTCTAAAGAGAAAGTCCCAGAACAATCCTTCTGAGTCACCAGTTTCCACTTGTACAAACCTGGTATTAAACAAAATGATAGAGAGGCAAATAATGATTAATCCAGGAAAGAGACAAAACCTATCAGATTAAATTAAACAGTGGTTAAATTCAAATAGAAAATGCCTCCCCCCAGTCCACTAAAAAGGAAGAGGGAAAGTGGATCACTTTCAACTAAAGTTCTTTGTCACAGCTTATTTTCCTACAAATACACATTGCAACCCCTTCACTTTAAAGTATTAGGATAGATATAGCAGGTTAAATGTGAAATTGCCTGCCTTGTTTTATCTGAAAATCTCATCTGAAATCAGATCTAATTAGCGTAATGGTAGCTCTAAGAGCTATGATTTGTACAGGTAGAGAATGTGGGTTGCATGTTGCTTATATGACCTAAGAGATGCAAATTTTAGAGAGGTGAGGCACGGGAATAGGGTGCCCAGAAAAGCTGTGGGTGTGCTTTGAACAACTCATGCCTGGAGTGGCTCAAAGACAGGTTGGATGGAGCTTGGAGCAGCCTGGTCTAGAGAAGTGTCCCTGTCCATCGCAGTTGGGTTGAAGAAGATGATCTTTAAGGTTTCTTCCCACCCAAACCATTCTACCATGCTACCGTGATCACTTGCTCACATTCACTGGACTGACGCTAGAGTGAAATTGATTGCTTCAGAGAGGGTCTGTTGCAGGTAAACTGCACTTGCCTGGACTGCTGAGAATGGAGCAGCTTTCTTCACCAAAGAAGCCAGGTGGTTGTAACAATGGTTCTCTTCCCAAAACTGTGTTCCATTTATTTCTTGAGTATACACTGAGGAACAAGAAAGGAGGACTTTTTTGCCTGGGGCTTCCTGAAATTCTAAACTTTCCATCCTCGGTACATTGAAGAGAGCAGCTTGTCATATACCAAACTGGAATCTGCAACAGCAGTACTAATAATGAGGCATCCTGCCCCTGGAAAAAATGGGGACCTTTGATTTCTTTCAATAGGTCAAACCACTGAAAAGGGATTCATGCATAATAAGAAATTTGGCACAAAAAATGAAAATACATGTAGGGCACCACTCTTCAGTGTGGCTGCTCCACCCTGGCTCAGCAGTGTCACCCAAAGCAGCAACGTGGCACCCCCGGTACAGACAACTCATCACCGCCTTTGGCCCATCATTCTTGCTCCCTGCAAACAGATTTCTTCCCAGAAGTCTCCAAGCTGCTGAAATAGTCCCCAGATGGCTCTGCTACCATCCATAATGGACAGAGGCTGTCAGTCTGATCTACATTGTGGCTGGGCTAAGACCTACCCCAGAATGAGCAGAAAGCAAAATTGGCCCAGCATAATTTTAATCCTTGTGTTTTGCAATGTGTATCCTAGATAGCAAACTTTGAGACGTTTTGGGGGGCGCACAGAAAATCCAGGAGCCTCATGATTTTTGAGAAGTCAGGATGGTGACTGTCTTGAACCCCAAGGCCCAATGGCTGTGGCATGAAATAAGATGGGGTTCTTCTCTAAGCTTTGTAGGGGATTGGCTGGACATGACCCTAACCCCATATAAATCCAGGTGCTTTTCAACCTCTCTTCTGATGACTTTCAAATCTCTCAGGACAAAATAAAGCAAGCAAACATTCACAACTGAGCTAAACTAAAAAAATTTTAAAAATTTAAAGTTACCCCTTGTAATGGGGTCACCCAAGGCCTGTATTGACATCTATGAATGAGAAAACAGCTGAAAAGTAAATCACAGCCAGCTAAAACAAGTGGCACTAAATTCAGATAGAATTATTGCAGGTTCAAAATCAAACTGACCTGTAACTTTTGACTGCTCAAAAAACCCAATATAGGCCTCTGCCATTCACACTGCTGACTTTCTTTCCAACAACCACTTTTTTTTAAATTTTGAAGTATAGAAAATGTGTAATCTATAGTACTTAGTCGCTGCAGTATTTGTTTCTAGAGTTTATTTGTCTTTATTTATGTCTATGTTTGCAATGATTTGTGAATTTAAAAAATTCCATATCTCTTAATTTGAGTTTTATATGGACTCTCTCAGGTCACCACACAAGAAATAAAATTTAGATAATTTACTTTGCTTTAAGCTGATATGAACAAATCCAGTAACTTACTCGTGTTCCCTCAAAATTGACCACAGTTCATTTTCTGCTTGGGCAATACTTTATGTCAACCACTTGTTCCACTCACTAGATAAGCTTGGTAAATTATGTGATATGATCAAAGCAAGGTAAATTGAGCAATAATGCTTGTGGGTGAACATTCTATCTGATCAACATGTTTTTGTACTGATGCAAAGCTCATTTTCTGCAAAGCTGGGCTTTGTAGCCTGATGGTGTTTCATTCTCTCACCTGACAAATTGTAGGACTTTATTCTGTCCTGCCTGTCATTTTCATAAAAATGGAATGCATATGTGATGTAAACAAAATCAAGAATCAAGTAAAGAGCATCTTCATTTGGACCACATGGTCCCCCTCATTTTGGCTTCAGAGTAGGAAGCTGAGAGTAGCAGGTTTGCAGGGAGCACATTGATTAGCTGCACATGTTCCCATCTTTATCAGCTGTTGGAATATTACCCTGTAATAATAATACCATAGTCCTAATAATGCTGGCATATTGATAACAATAATAACACATAAGGATATTAATGCCACAAAATTAAAAGATCCTGGAAAAAATCAGTACAAAACTGGACCCCATGCAAAGGGAACTGTCACTGACCAAATGTGTAACACATATTTGCACACACATATTCACCCCATGTGGGCCTTTCCTAGGTGGTCTATTTATTCTACTAACAGCATAACCGACCTTCTTATTAATCATTCAACCCAAACTCCCATCATTCACCCCTAACCATTTTCCCTCTAACAAAACTCTCACAACCACAAGAAATACCCCTTGAACCTCACCATGAGCATTGACTAATTCACAAGCCCATCCCTCTTAGGAATCCCCCTAGTCCTTCTTTCAATATTATTTCCTGTCATACTACTTGCCATAATGTGGATGACAGCTGGAGAACTGCCAAACACCTTTCTACCCTCCAACTACAATTCGTCCGCCTAATTACAAAACCGTTAATGATTCCACTAAACAAGGGAGGACACAAATGATTTTTAATCATAACATCACTGATAACACTCCTACTAATAATTAACCTTCTAGGCCTATTAGAGTATACATTCACCCCCACCACTCAATCACATTTTCCTGTACGTATTTTACTGTCAAAGTCTCCAGCTCTGTGGTGCAAAAGTTACTGCAAGACCCTTTCCATCAGACTCCTAACCACCTTTCCTTTTGCCAGGGAAAAACATCAGCCTTTCAATCTGGCCCAAGCCACACACCAAGCAACTCCTACACTGCTTAAAAAATGTCCTCTTCTGGACAGAGATGTAAGAAAGCATACTAAACATGTGCTTTGGATTTTCTCTGGTGGCAAGTGTCCATGGTTTCCCCATTGGCTGAGGATATTTCTTTTCTCAGAAAATTAATTTTAAGTTCTTCCCTTTTCCTGTGCAAAATAAATATATTTAGCAATGAGTAAATATGTGGCCACCCTGGGTGAAATGTTCTTGATGATGCTGTAAGCCTGTTCACAACAGGTATAGGTGAAATTGCAGGGCAGTACCTGCCAACTTGCTCTCATGGTCATGACCTGCGGATTCTCAGAAGCAAACTGCACTGTCAGATCTCTGCCAGCCACGCAGTCACAACCTCTGGGCACAGTAAACAGCCAGCCTACACCTACAGCTTCACTACCATTTCAGAAATTTCCGAAATGATGACTTCTTTCTAGCTCTGCGAAGGCAGAAAGACATTTTCCGTGGCAGGCAGTAATTTCACAGTACTAAAATTGAAAATGGTATTAAAAGTGTATTGGAAACACAACATGCATATCTTCTATTTTACGTAGTAAGAATGGTGATCCTTTGTTATCAAAGAGATATTCCAGCACAGTCTAGAGCTTCACAGGCAGCTCTAACAAGTGAGACTGTGTCTGTAGCACTCTTGGCTTGCCTGTGTGCCATTTCAAAGCTATGTCATGAAAATACCCTTCTAAAGAGGTGTCAACATTCAGAAATGTTGCGAGGCAAAAGTTCTAATGCAGTTATACCCCTAGCAATTGCAGATTTATTGGCAAATATTTTCAGGTTCGTTTTAAAGTGTCCTCCAAATAAGAACAGGACGAAACTGCATGCTGCTTTGCATTTGGGTCCAGGTATCTGAAGGAAACCTGCATTTATTTATATATATATTTTATTTATT
>VZRM01015739.1:501021-511923 GCA_013397955.1 Grantiella picta
TTTATATTTATATTTATATTTATATTTATATTTTCTTCTTCTATTCTAATAAATGGGATATCAACATACTTTTTTCGAAGAAGTGAAATTTTCTAAGGTAAAAAGTATCATGCAAAGCCAGGAAATTAATTACCATAACAATATCCATTTGCATTTGCAAATATCTTTCTTTCCAAGGACTTTAAAAACTCTAGTTTTGCTCGGGCTTACCCTTTGTATGGGCATGTCTAAAGCTCCTACATGTATTTCCAGTAAGGCCCCATGAATTTACTTGCACAGAATATGCAAAGATCACAGGTACATTTGGTGAGCAGTGCACAACTGTACAAAGGAAAGCCTCCTATGTCAGGGTTTAATAAATCCATGCGAGACGGGTATGACATAAACACCAATATGATGCAGAAAGTCATCCCCCTTTATTCTTCAGCAGTGCTTCTTTTAAAGCTTTTTACCTTCCGTACACGCGACACGGAACTTCTACATATGGTTTATGCATGCGCTTATGAGATTATACAATTGGTTATAGCTGATAAACAAAGTTAAGCACGCACTATATGATTGGTATATGCAGATTTACTAATTTGGGTAATATTTCCTATATTCCTTGGCCAGCAAGGAATTCCCTACTTTGGGCAATATTTCCTGTTTTCTTTGGCCAACAAGCAACCTTCTACTTTTGGGCAAGGTATCCAGCTTCCTCTGGCCAGCTGCTTGCTTTCAGAATCCTTCCTATTATCTATCTTCACAGACTTTCATAGGTCTGTTAAGACAGACCAGCTGTTAAGACAAACTAAGACCCTGACACTCCTATGAGAAGGAAGGGATTATATTATTATTGTTGTTCATCAAAGTAATGTTTTCAAACACTTTCCAGCTGTTACTCTTACCCAAGGTTCTGTTGCAGTAAAGCCATAAAATGACCATCTGAGTCCAGAAGGTGTTGAATCAGGCCTTCTCGTATATTCTCCCATGACACATCACTTCAACAACTCTTTTTGTCTCAATGACATGGCATCTGCCTATATAATGACCAGTTCTCTTTGTGGCAGAAGTCTATTCATTCCCCATTAAACTAGTTCTAAGTAATCAGAAAAAAATTAAAATTAGTGCAACACCTCAGGTTTCAGCTACTGGGGCTTTAAATAGGATTCCTGGCAGACCTGTGCTTGTCTGGAGCACATTCTCCTGCAGATGTACTGCTGTAGGTAGAAGGGCCCTTTATTGCACAGCTTCTAGCCGGATCTACTAGATATACAGTTAAAAGTCAACAGGAGAATATCAGGCAGAAAGGTGCTGATTAAATCAAAGCTGGCCCACAGCATGCAGAAAATGCTGGTAGACAAGAGAAGTTGAATATATACCCAGAAATTAAAACCCTGATATTGCTTGGTCAAGCCAGAGGAAGACATTCAGCACATTTGCAGTTTCCTAGGCCAGAGAAAGATTGACCTGAAATAAATAATTTTATGCCAGCTGTGAACTACACTCAATCAAGAGAAATAAAATTATCCATATGAAACTAATGACCCTTTTATTTGCCATAAGAAATTTATATTTCATTTAGGAACATCAGGTTTTTCCTCTAACATCTAACAGACTTGGCTTCTGCTGGCAAAGTGAAATAGGAAAAAACAATTAAGATAAAAGCTAAATCTTTTTCCAATAAAGAAATCAAAAAGTTAAATTTAGAAGATGTCATTCATAGCAAGAGTTATATGATGCAGAGAACAACAATGGACTCCTTTTTAGCAAGTATCTGCCAGATGCCTGACAAGGCCTGGCAAATGCCTGCACTTAGGATGTGTGCAGTCCGTTCATTGGCTTTGGAAGCTATTTTGGGACAGCCATGTCCAGGTGGTCCCCATCCCAAGAGCAGATTTCCACCACAACTGCAACACCTCAGTCCTTTAGCAGCCTCTGGAAGCAGCCCCTGGATTTGTCCCGGTGTGGGCCTCCAGGAGATGGTTGGCACCCTGCAGCAGGGGGTTATTCCCCTGAAGGATGTGGCTGTGGTTTACCAGCAGCCTTTGTCTTTCTTGTTTCCCTCCCAGGTTGCCCCTCAGAAGCTCATTGTGGAATTTGCCACACGTAAGAGCAGAAGGCAGGTCTTACCTTCACTTGTGAACTGCCTCCAGTGACCCTAATGTCATGTTCATGGGACACTAACTTCTGCTGTTGACTCATTTAATACATTTAACATTTTGGTATATGTTTAAATTTATGTTCATGTACCTTCAAGGTGCAAGAATCAAAACAAAAAAAAGCTAGGAAAAACAGAGGTCCTTATATTTATTTAGATAATATGAGCTCCTATTCAAGCATTGTGATGTTTGATACACTTTAGAGCAGACATTATAGCAACATATTGATTTTGTCTAAGTATTGTTGAAGGGTGCTAACATTTATCCACAAGTTTCTGGAAGACCTTTAATTTACTGACAAAAGGCAAGAAAAATGAAAATTCCCTTAGACTGAAGAAATGAACACCTTGGAAGCAGATTTAATGTTTCTCTTTCACATTGTAATAGTCCAGATGTTACATTCTTACTTGTCCACAGATAGAATTTTACAAT
This sequence comes from Grantiella picta, assembly GCA_013397955.1. Taxonomy (NCBI): domain Eukaryota; kingdom Metazoa; phylum Chordata; class Aves; order Passeriformes; family Meliphagidae; genus Grantiella; species Grantiella picta. The sequence continues at coordinate 503,595 of VZRM01015739.1, forward strand.
GTCTTTAGAAATCGAACTTTTACCATTGTCATCAAGAGTTAAAGGCCTGTACATTTCTGGATTTTGAATGAAACTTTCAAAAGGTCAACATGCCTTCTATAGACCAATTCAACATATTATCTGATTAATTTCTGCACCAACATTACAGATTTTTCTGTATCAACTTCTTTTTGTTCTCCAAAAGACAGTTAAGACGTTTTTAGTTAAATTTTTTAATGTTAATCTTTACATTGGATTACATTTTATTCAAAACATACACACCATTAACCTCTGGTCTGCTAACAACTTAGGCAATTATGAAAATAACAGCAGTTAAGCCCCTTAATTCAAGAAGAACCAAAAGTGTTTACTGCCCGGTTTCTGGCTATGTCATTAATATTTTCAGAGTACACAGCTTTCTGGAACAGTTCTGCAAGCAGTGCATAAAATTTGTAATAGTGATCCATCTCTGGCTTTTAGACAACTAGCTTTTGCTCAGCAATTTCAAATGAAAACGGTAACTGCTTTAAACCAGCTTTTCAATTATATCTACTAGGGATTACTAATGCAAATGCAATGAAATTTATCAATATTGCTATCACTCGTCTCTATAAGCAGGGGAAAATCTGATTTAGTCCAAATGGGCTTTGGAACAAAAAAGTGTAAGGTGGGTCTATCCTCCACAATACAGGTTTCTGTAGAAATTACATCTATGGCTTAACCCCAGATTAACATAGATTTTCAGAAGATTTGTGGATGACGGTGTGTCCAAACCCACCTAGAAACTGTTTTTCTGTAAGGATAAGGTATTCATTGATTAAGAAAAAGACATTTGATCCTCATATACTATTAGCATAGCACAGCACATCTGAGACTCTGTGGGCACTGTCTCCATTTCACAAGGAAATAGTGAATACTTCTATTTCAAGTAAAATATCGGATTTTACTTCCCAATAGTTCTTAATCACCATAATGAAAGGTATTTCAATTTAATTACATCTTACTTTGAGTAGCTGGCCAGTTCATGCACAAATACGGTGGGGAAGGGCACATTCTGAAACTCGAGATAAATACTTAGAGTTTGATAGGAACACTGGACAAAAAGGGCAGTATAAGAGTCTGTCTTTTTTTTTTTTATTTTTACAATCTGGTACAGGAAATATGTCAGAATATTTAGGGCATCCATCTCTGGGCACCCAGCGGTCATGTCACCACACCAGCTATGTGCAGGGCTGCCCCAAGCCAGGAGAGCATGGGGAAACTGCACAGGCACCGTTCATGCCTCCCAGTCAACACTCAGCAGATGGCAAACAAGTGTGCAGTTTGAATGAAAATGTCCTCAGGACTGGAGCACAAGCGAAAATTATGTTTACTGAGAGAAAATGAGTGTGCTTATATTTTTTGTGAGTTTTGACAGCAGCTGCCATCTCAGGTGCATCCCACAGAAAGCTTTCCACGTGTCAGGGGAAATGCTTAGACATCTCAGGCATAGGCCTGGGGTTTAGTCATTCTGTACAATTTTGTGTCACATTTACTTCTGGACACAGTGTCTTATGCAACAGTTTTTGGTCAGATGGGGCCTAACTCAGAAAAAGCATCTATAGAGACTCATGGCCTGACTCACTAAAATGCACATTATGATTGAAATGTTAAAAGCTTCCCTATTATAAATAAAAAGCATGTGGAAGAATTTGATGTTTGTGTTTTGGATCAATATTAATTTCCTGTGCATCAAGTCTCAGGAGTTGCACAGGGTTTGCACAAACACCTGTAATTTCCCTTGCCATTGTTCTTTCCTCTAATTGCTGATTCTGGCTCTAGCAGTTATCTTTCCTTTCATTTCCTTGCTCATCTGTGACCTTTACAAAGAGCATTTCCACCTTTCTGGCAAACCAGACATAGCAATATAAAGAAAACATTTTGAAAACATACACTAAAGAGAGATAAGATAGAGCTGTTAGACAAGGAATGATAGTTAAACTTATTTTTGAAAGCGTTTAAAACCAGAACACATATACGTATCAGTAGGTTCCCACAAGAATATATCCTGAGGCTACCAATCAGTACTGCCATGGTGATTGTGTAACATATTCCTCAGTACCTTGGAATCTGAGACCACAAATATTTTTTTTATGGGAGACCTACTCAACCACGTCCAGTTATCTAGGCAGGTACCTGGTTACGGGATTTGGCACTTGGGTCAGGATTTGACAACAACAGACACTACATGTGACATGACAGAGCTGACAGGCACAGGCTCAGTCTGAATGGGTGTCTCCATGGCCAAGAAGCCACTCTTATTTCCTGCAGATGTCCAGAAGTGGTGCTGGGGAGGACACTGTCAGCATCTGCTGCTTCGTCTACCCAAGTATAGTCTCATTGGATAAAAGACAAGCTGTGTAAAAGTTGTATGAAATGAAAGGGTTAAAATACATTTTAGTCACTTCTCATTTGCATATTCCTGGGAGTAAGTTGAGGCATGACACTTAATAGTGACATTTAAAAGGTCCAGCATTTTCTTTTGACTTAATGGCTGAGGACTGTGCCTGTCCCTTCACCCCTGCAGGAACCTGTGTAAATGAAAACACGATAGGATCAGTTGTTATATGAAACACAATCTCTCAGTCAGACACTCGCATCTCATTGATTGCACTCAGAAGGAGACTGAGGGCAGAATGGAAAGGAGAACCACAGATGCTGGTCTGTAGGTAAACCTTGTGGCATCCTGTTTCTTGAAACAAGCTTCCACCCCAGCTATGGGCCCAGAGCCTGCAGCTGGGGAATGGAATAGACAACACATCAGCTCTTTGCCTCCTGGGACATGGGTGCACTGGGAAAATCCTTCTGGGCCATTTCAGCTGGCTTTGGAAAATGACACAAAGTGACCTTTAATACACAGCAGGATCCAGTGCCACAGGCACAGAAGCAGAGTGTTAGAAGTATTGCTTTCGTTTTGAAGAGGTAGTGAAATGCTAATGTGTACATGCTGATGTGTTAATAGAGGCCTCCAACACAAAAATCACGTTAAAGCCATGCATCTCACTGCAGTATAATCCTCCAAGCAGGGGAACTCTTCAAATTACATTACATCAGCATTGTCAGAGCAAGACCGTGCCTCATCTCGTGTCCCTGAGTCCTAGAAAACAGTACTCATTTGAGTGCTCCATGTATTTCTGTGACAAAACCTCACCAGTGTGCAAACAAAATCCTGAAAAGGTCAATAGAAACAGGAAAAAAAAAAAAAGGACAATTCCTCTTACGCACAGCAGGGGTCAGGTAACTCACAGTGCCTTGTCATAAACTTTTATTATTCTCAGTGTTGCAAGATACAATTGGGATACTAAAGGTTCTCAACAGAGTGGCATGCTCTGATTTTGTAATCTGACTAGCAGGAACTGTCAGGATCCAGATTTGCTCTCCCTGAAAGAAAGGATAATGGAAATTGCTCTCGACAGATATCAGAAGGACAAACAAGATATCAGTCCTATTGGAGTTCTCCCATAAATAAAAAAGGACACGGGGGAAAAAAAAGAAAGATGGACTTCACTTGGAAATGGACCAAATTGCCTGAGAAGTTCTGTCAGAGCACATAACATTTTGCCTAATGGTGGAATTGCTCAGTGAAATAGTTTCCAAGGGGAATGTTGAACATGAGGGATATTTTCCAGCTTTATCATGTGCCAATCTAGAATATGCTTCCAAATAGACTATTGTATGCTCAGAGGTTTAATATCTCTCTCAACACAGCTTCACCTAAGTATCTGTAAAGGGTGTACATCTGTATTTTCTTTGGCTTGTGTAATAATTACTACATGTTTAGTTGTGTGGCACTGACAATGTGTATTCATCGATTTACAGAAGTGTGCCTTCTGACAACAGAAAAGCCCTGGCATCCTACTGCTCATTTTTAGTTCCCTGTCCTGTAGGTACTGAAGTGACACTCAGACAGAAGGCAAGGAGGTGAGTGGCAGAAGCAAAAGTGGCTTTAAACAATCTTTTGTGCTGCCTTAGCTCTGGGTGTAACTCATCTGAGTGGAGCTCGGAAGTATCCTGTGAAGACTTATGTGGGAAGTAGATGGTGCCTGTGATTACTACCCATGAAACAGAGGAAAAAGTGGAAACCTGTGGATGCTCTTTTTAGCAATGCTACAAAACAGCGTACGCCAAAAACCACCCATTTGGCAGCTGGCTTTGTGAGCATACTACTCTTACCAGCATTAAGACCACTTGCAATCTCATCATAACCTTTAGATTTTGGGCCATACACAGCTAAAATCATCTAACTATCCCTATCTAACTATCAGGCTGTCTGCTGATGAATTATCCTTGCAAATTCTCCTACTAACAGTCTGTAACTATGAAATATACTGCGTTACAAATTTTTTCCCCAATCTGCCAGAAAGTGCTATAACATATAGTCAAGCGTCTCACCTTCCTCATGCAGGCTATTTTCTCTTAGATGTAATCAGCAGCATTACCCTTTCTTAAAGATTTCATTATGGGAAAAAATCTCATTGTATGACTTACAGCATTTTTTAATCAATGCCTTCAGCATGGCTCAGCCTGGTGCAAGAGCTTGTTAGAGGAGAAATTAAGCATGTGTCCCTCACTTTCTCCATTGTGCTCCACAATACTAGTTTTTTTTCAGCCAAACATACTTCTGGTCCTGGCAGGATTATCTAACTAAAGGCCACTGTGACCTGAAGGCTTGCAGTCCATGTTAGCAAGGATAGCACACTATACACACACTCTACATATGTTTGCATGGGGTCTTTTTCTAAATCATGTATTTTACAGTTGTGGCTAGCAGCAGGCCCAGTGCAAATGTGATTTTTATTTGGCTTTGTGTGCTGCAAAGGGAATGGTTAAACAAATGCTGACATCCAATTCTCAACACAATCAGTCCTCTGTGTGTGGCAGTTCCTCTGCACTATCCACACAAGCTCCCAAGCACCACACACTGGAGTGCATGTTCCAGTGCAGGGCCAAGTGGTGCCTCTGCGACCTCCCTCAGGTCCCCTGAGCAGCTGTGCTGGGGGCGGGAGCGACATCCTCTGAATCCTTGTCACTGTTCCAGACGCACTGCATCACTGTGCCTCCACTGTGAGCTATTTCACTCCAGCCGTCTCCAGCACCTTGCATATTTGATATTACATTATGCATGTAAAAATTTTCTTCACTTAGATGCAAGTGACTGTGTTTCGTACATCTTGATAGCCCATTCATTTTCATTGAAAACAGCTTGATATTTTGCAGTTCTGCCAACAGGCAGGAACTAATCAAAAGTGCTCTGCATTAATTTTCTTCTTTAAAAGGGATAAAAATCTGGAATCTCAAGAAAAGTAAAAAAACACAAATAGGAAAGAACAAAAATTACAAAAACATAGTTACTGACCTCAGTTTGGCTGTGAATTATTTACTAATTATATAATTTTCAACCCCTGTTAGCACAACCCTTACTTGACCTTGAAGATTTCCAACAGAAGATGAATACTAATGTTCCTTGGATCTATTTTCACTTTTTTGCTAATTTCAAACATTTTCTAATTTCTGACTACTGCAGATAAGAGTCAGTAATGGCTATGCAGATCCTTCTAAGGTAGCAATGCAGGAGTAGTGATACAAGAGAAAAAAAAGTCTGTGTCACTTTATGCTTCTTGCTGGTTAAATATGTAAAAAGAGATCATTGTCTTCAAAAACATCTGCAAATCATTGACACGGAATATTTGTCAGGTTGTTATTACAGTGTCAGCTTCCTGGGGCTATGCTGGGAACCATATGACTGGTGTAATGAGGCACCAAAAGGTATTGCTACAGGCACGGTTTTGTGGGAGGCTACCAGATCAGTCCCTGCACATGCAACACGTGGTCTCTCTCCTTGCCCTGTTGCCTATCTCTTTTCTATTTTTTTTCTATTGGATGTCTTGTTGCTCTAAGTACTTTTCTAAAATCAAGGAAAATTACACATTTGGAAAACAGATTAAATGAAGGCCTTTAAAGCCTCCCGAGCTCTGTTTCCTCTCTTACTGCTAGTCAATTCTGCTTCTGCAGTATTTGGGATAGAAAAACCGATCCAAAACCTCATCAGAGAGCATCAAGCACTGTTTGTGTTAACTTGTTCATACAGCAACATTCCTACTGACTTCACTGGGACATTATCAGGATAGGAAGCAGGAGTACTCATCCCAGCACCACATGACCTTGAGAACGTATACCCCATAACAGAGAGACCATGAAAGGTCAAGGGAAAAGACAATATGTTGAGGGTCTTCACTAGATCCTTTCCTCTAAAATAGTACCAAGATCCTATCTAACACACACAAAATTTTACAGCGTCTTTTGCGCAAACACTTGACTTAATATTGGCACAGACTGGTATATTCTTGCACATATACTGTCACATTTTTCCAGCAAACTATTCTGAGGCTAGGTATAAAATTAGAGGCAATATTTAATATGGTGTGGAAGGTGCTTCTCTGATAAGTGGATGTTGGTCAAATAAAACTCAATGAATGTGAATGAAACCTGCTAGCAAAACCTGCTTGTTTTCACTCCAAGAGTAAATCTATGCAAGCCACAATATTTAACTCTGCACCACTGAAGTCTGGAATGATCTGTGAAACTGGCATAGCCGTATTGGGCCATGAAGATAGTGAATGCTGTCCCCATTTCAAGCTTACATTTTATTCTGAATTTGGGCAATATTAGGGGTTTTTTTCTGTAAATGGACTTTGTGTTCATGTGTTCCCTTTTTAAACTATAAAGACACATTAAATAGAAGTGAGTGTGTCTTGTATCTTTCAGCCATATATCCAGAAAAATAGAGGTGAAAATTGTAACTGTGACTGACATATGTGTGTTGCTGTGCTGGTTGTGCAGTTACAGTCCAAAGTCACACACATGCTCATTCAGCTGCCTAAACATAAGTACTTAGAGTAACCACAAAGAAAAAACATAGAAGTACAATGTTCTAAATCACATCTTGTAATCCTGATCACTAATTTAATCGCTTAACTCTCATAGCTACCATAGCAAGCTGGTGGGGATCAGAACGGAGAAAAAAAAGTAATTATAAAAATTAAGGGTTTTAATGCGCCCATTGCAAAATCATTGCTGAAACTCTTGAACACTTCCAGTTGCAGCAATGCTAGGCCATACACTTGTGACAGACTAGATGGTTCTCTTTATTTGTGTATGTCAGGTTTGCTTTTGTGCACAAATAACCTTGCACTTGCACCCAGTATGGGTCATCTTTGCCAGCCAGGTGTTTTCTTCACGCACCCAGGAACCCCTTCTTTTCTTCAGCACACACTTCCCTAGAAAACCTTCATTACATTGGTAACACATTCTCATTTATCTGCCTGTGATGTATTTGAGGTCTTTGGAGTTCTCCTGAGTGTGGCTTGAGTTAGTCAACTCTTGGCCTTCAGGTGACAGCAGGAAAAAAAGCTCCCAACAGCCCAAAATAGGCAGCCAGGTTTTTGCAGAAGCTGCAAAAAAAAGTGCAATGAAAGGCCATAAGAAAGTCAATCACACTTGATTGCATTAATAAGCAGATACAGAACAGCAGTATAGGGGCTGATAAATTAAAAACTCATGATGAAAAAGTGGCAGAGACAGCTGCTGAGTAAGGTCTTAAAGTCCCAGCATGACTGATGTAGTAGTGTGACCTATGCAGTCTGCCAATTCCAAACACAAGCAGCTGCTAGGGTTGTTGATTGAACGTACAAATGTGTGTACAAATGCGTACCAGGGACAGCATCCAACTTTTTGCTGTGTTGAGGTTTGGCCAAGACTAAAATCTTCTGTAATTTTGCCAGAGCACATTTCTGTCCTCTGCTTGCCAGATCTAAGAAGGGCGGTATTTTGGAACACTGGGACTTGAATTTAGAAGTAACACCTCTATCACATCCAGAATGATTTTCAAGAAAACCTTTGAGACTTAAGTAACACATTAGGAATTGTTTGTTTTCTGGAATGTCTGCTATCTCTTTTTGTTTGTTTCAAGTACAGTTGCGGGAAACATTTTCTTTCTCCTTTTATAACAGGAAAGGGAGATGAACAAGGATAGAATTACAAAAGCAGCAAGAATGGGAAATTATTTGAAAATACATTAAAAATTCTAGAGAACGGGGGAAAAAAAAGAAGGGGAGAATTGGAGGGGAAAAAAAGGAATGAATAGGATGAATAATTATTCAGTTGTCTTTTATATAGTTAGAAATCAGGAGAAAGTGAAGAATGCGAAAATGATGCCCTCCTGTTCACTTGGGACCCTTGGAATTTTCCAGGGTTTTTACTTTCCCCCTTTGGTTTCCATTCCAACCTCACTGTGAAATCTAGATTTTAATGA
>VZRM01015739.1:511940-524285 GCA_013397955.1 Grantiella picta
GGGAAGGGAAGGGAAGGGAAGGGAAGGATGGTTTACATGAGCAGATATTTCAGTGGATATTAGGAATACAGTTTTTAAATTTTATTTTTATTATTCCTACCATCTATGTTTTCCTACAAACACATACTAAAACTAAGTAAGTGATTCCAGGCCTCTTTTTATATCTTGTGCTTTTAGTTTCTTTGGATAGTCTACAGGGAACAAAAGATGAGAACCAAGCTACCTTTTCTTGCCAGTATGTCATCAAGCAAAGTCCCTTCTACCTAAAGCACAGCTTTAAGGAAAATGAGTTGGGGTGAGTGGAATAGGCACTCATCTGGGGAACAGAAAACAAATCTTCTATAATGCCATTGCCCAGTCTGGAGCTCCTTGACTTCTGGGGCAAGTTAAGCATTGGCAGGAGAAGATACTGGGGGACACTGACACTGGACTACAGCTGCAGAGCCACAAATCTGTCTGTGTCCAGGCTATCAGATCTGCCAGCATTCCAGGTCAGGACTCACATGAGAAAGTGATGACCACTCAGTCCTCATCAAATAAAGGGGAGCTGTTGGTATCAATATGGGGCCAGATCATCCCATAAAGAGGAATAGAGACACTTAAAGGACTGAATGCAGGCTCTGCTATCGATAGACACTAAAAGCTTGCTGTTGGTTTCTAAAAAAAACCAAACCAAACAAAACAAAACAAAAGCTATGCCTTTAGTAGCTATCATGTGCTTCTCAGATGACACCTGGTGGACAAAAGCTAAAGAGATGAAAGCAGCCTGCCTTCGTAGTGCAGAACCTTGATCCTTGCTCTCATCTGCACTACTGCACTTACTGCCGGTGCACCTATCAGCTGACCTCCATACTCTGCTTATCCATCCCACGCCCCCAGCTCATTATTACTGTTGCCCAGAATAAGCGCATATCATCCATGTCATCCACGTACCTGCAATAGCTCTTTTTCAGCACTCACATCCATGTTATTTATTTTTAAAATTATTATTCTGACTCATGTCCTGAGTTTGTTAAGTTCTGAGTTGCAAGTTGGAAGCTAGGCCAGAGTGGACACACCATTTCCAAAAATAAAAATACAAGGAAAGCCCATGGTAGCAGCAACTGGGTGCTTTTATGGTATGGGATAATTAGATAATTTTATGAATGCCTTCACAAGTGGATAGTTACACTCAGAGGGTTAAAGGCTTTGATTTCCTCTAATGATTAATTTACTCTTCCTCTTTTAAACTAATGCCAGTTTTCTTCTGTTACAGTGTCTGTCTTTTCTGCTTGATACTTTATAACTGCCCTAATGCATTCATGTTGAGGTCTCAGAAATAAGTCACCAATACAAAGTGAAAAAAAAAGGCACTCTGAAGAGACCCATCTACTTAGAAAAGTGTTTCTTCTGGGAATCTGCATTCAATGAATGGATGCTTATATCTCCTGGTGAAATAGGTGGTTTCCTTAAGGATCTCATTGATAGACATATTAAGTTCTGGTGCAGCCCCATTTCTCTATTTGGCTCGAGGTATTTCAAAAAATGTCATATACTGCTGAACCAATGCTGTGACATATGAAGCCCCTGCCATAAATAATTTTCCTGTTATTTGCCTTTTTTTCTGTTCTATGTATACTCGATTCCTCTAAATGTTAACAACTTCGTTTTTTTTCTTTGGTGTATTTCCATGCCTTATTTTTGTGCATAATCTTGAAAGATTTCATGAAGCAAAACCCACAAGGAAGTCAAGGATTCATTAACTTCAAACACCAAACTAAGCTGAAAAAAGAATACAGTAGAGACCAGAAGGTAATTATGTAATTATCTGGATTGCTTCTTCTGGATTCAGATCACCTGGTAACAAAAACGGAAAAGAGGCCATCCAAGAGTTGTGGCAAACCATGGTAGTATTTGGTCTGGCTGAGATGGAAATGACATTCTCTATTGCAGTTCACATACAGCTGTGCTTTGTGTTTGTAGCCACAACAGTTGTTGGGCTCCTGGTGAGCAGTGCTCAGGTGGCATCAGGGCTGTCTCTCCAACACCTCCCACAAAGGGCAGCAGGCAAGAGGTCAGGAGGGGAGACACAGCTTGGACAGCTGGCCCAAACCAACCAAAGGCACATTCCATATGATGTTGTAAAAAGAAAAGCTAAGTGGTGGTGCATTTTTTTATTAAGGTGTTTGTCTTTTAAAGACAAGTGCCACATGTACTGGGGCCATACTTCCCAGGAAGGGGCTGGACAACACCTGCTAAGAGCAATTAGAGAAAAAATATTTTTGCTTCCCAGAGTGGCCTTTTACTTGATTTCAACCCATGAGTTTTCATCTCATTTTCTCCCTCTGTCCGGCTGAGCAGAGCAAATGATGGAGCATCTTTGTGGAGTCCTGGTGCCCATTCAAGGTGAGCCCACTGCAGGCACATCTTGGCTCAAATGAGTTCTGCTCCACAGAGGGACGGAAGTAACGTTCTGGCATATCTGGAAGCGAAAGTTCATCCTTTTACTAGCGTCACAACTCAATGACCAAATCCCCGGTGCCCAAAGCCAGAAGTAACCAAGTCTAACAATGCTCCGATACCTGAAATATCCCTGCATATGGTTTCCAGAAGAACTGTGTAAAGTCCTCAGGATTCTGAATAACTCACAAGTAAATGAAAACAATCATACAGATTGACCATCCAGAAACTGGTGAACTATGGAACAGTACCTGATTTACACTCTGAGTGGAGACACCTTATTGAGGCACTTTTTGAAAACAGGTGATTCCTGTGGAGCAGTGCCTGACCGGTGACCAGCTTGCTGCTCACGGTAACAGGAAAATTGGGAGGGCTCACAGTCACCAAAAGAAAGTTAAGGCTAATAAATTACACAACTTGCTTTTTTCTCTTACACCCAATAGGGAAGGCCAGAGACGGAGAAGACTTCGAATCACTGCTGTGAAGAGAATACTTTTACAAGCCTTTCAGGTAGCAGTCTGTGAGAACAACCCTCTTTATTTTATGGCAAAAACTATTATCAGCTTTTGAAATGTTCTCCTTTACCTTTTAATTCCTATTCAGCAAGCACAAAAAATATGGTAATAAAATATAAAGGGAAAAATGTACCTGGAATGTGCAGTTAAAAACATCAATGAGACAATAAAATGCTTTAAGCAGAGGCCCTTTGGGCCGCATCTGTGAATGCATTTGTGTCCCACGGCTGGGAAAACACCAGCTCCCAAAATCTCTTTTGCAGAAAAGTCACTGCATTAATAATTATTTCCATTCCACAGAAACGGTAAATGATAACTCATTTGAAAGTGTGGTTTGTATACATGGGTGAGAAACAAGACCTTGAGAGCCACCCCCAAAAATGTATTGAATAATGTGGAACTCTCTGCATTCTGACAAGATAATAAAGGTTAATCCGGGCTTTCCTGCAGGAAGCAATCAACACAAAACCTCGAATCCCGACATAATAAAGCCAGGGCGAACAAGACGAGCCCTCCGGCGGCTGCGAGGGGACGAAAAAGAGTTAAAAGGAGTAAGCGAGAGGCGCGGCCGCCCCGCCCCTCAGCGGGCAACATGGCTGCGCTGGCCACGGCCCTGGCGGCGGCGGCGGGGCGGCTGCAGGTAAAGGCCGCCGGCATCGGCCGGAGCGGCGGGACGAGCCTCCCGGAGCACCCCGGGCTGTGCCGGGCTGGCCGCGGCACGGGAGCCCCTGTGTCAGACAGCCCCAGTGTCAGACAGCCCTTGTGTCAGACAGCCGCTGCGGCGAGGCGGCGTTTCCCTGCTGAACAGTGCATTGGTGTGTGCGGGCGTGACACTCCTCGCTCCAGTGTCATGCCCGTGCGGCTGAAAATCACTTGAATCGCGCCTGTAGGAAACCGAGCTCTGCACTGTGGTGGTGTCTGCTTGAAAGTAACCAACGAGCATTAAAAAAAAAAAAAAAATTGGTTGTGAGTAACACTTGATTTTGTTATCTACAGAATGAGAGCTGTTCCAGTACTGCAGGTGCTGGCCGACAAGTTCAGAGCTGGAAGATGAAAGCTGAACAAGCTAAGAAAGTTGAATTCATAAGAACTGCAGAAAAGCTAAAAGCTCAGTAAGTTAAACACTTCATAGTATATTTTCATTCTGTCCTGGAGGTAACACTAGCTTGTGGTTCGAAGTAAAAATATGATAATGAAACTTTAGGCTAAAGGTTTCCTTTTCAGGAGCTCAGACAAATTGTTGTGGTTGTTACAGTAGTTCAGGATAGGCTTATGAGCTCCAAAATGCTCTGTTGTTCCAATTACTGTTTGGACTTAGGCCAGCCATCTTCAGTAAGAATTGCTGCTCTTAGGTGCACAGAAGAGGAAGTGTGTGTGGCACAATTGAGTTCTCAGTTTTCTTGCTTAGCTGTGCTTATCCTCTAAGGACCTAAAGCCCTTAAGACATACCGACAAAAGGGGAATTGCAGCACTAGATGATTGAAAGATCTTACGTAGAGTATCTAGGCCACTGTTTTGGAAAACAGGCGTTCAAGATAGCTCAGGCACAGAAGTGATTTAAATCTGTTTCCCCACACCTTGACCAAATGCTGATAACAACTACACTGGCAGCTGAAAGAACAGGGAGATTGCCTCTCGAACAGATGAGCTTTACGGGGAGTACCTAATGTAGCTGTCTGACTGAAGGAGAGGTTTGTAGTTGTGCATCCTGATTAAAACAGGGCACTTAAGTCTCACAGCAGTGTTTTTTACACTGACTGACTCGAGTTCATATTGATTACCCTGGATCCTGGGCTGTGGCTCAAAATTTGACTACTGGGTAATGTAAATATCCCCAAGCAGCCTGAAATGAGGCATGCCTTTTAACTGAGGCTCAGCGTCCCTCTGTGGTGTTGTCTGTGCTGGGGCTCCATCTAGGTGTGCCACTGCATTAATACAGCCTGCCTGCCTGCACTTTCCAGGGAAAATTCTCATAGGCTCCCAGAGAGTAAGCATGCACATAAAATTTCAGTGTGTAAACCACTGCTTGCCAGTGGGGTGATTTCCTTGTTAATTTCTTCCTCTTGTTCAAGTTCTTGAGTTACTTTGGTGTGTCATCTTACAGCTGCAGAAGGATTTTCCTTGAAAAGAGTTGTAGGAATAAACCAGGTATTTGTATCAAATCTAAGTCCTGCTGACACAACCTTGGCTGCACACTAACCTTGGAAAATCTTCGGGTTTGCAAAATGTCCGTGCCTTACTTAGTGTGGCACCCTTTTTTCCTAGGCTTGCAAATACAGAAAAAGAGAAAAATGGATACCTTTATAATAGGAAGAGTGATTTCAGGGTAGAATACAGATTACTAGAGGAACTGGAACGCAGCATGACTGTAAGCAGGAAAATGGAAAGTAAGTGGGGTTTTATTTGGACTTGTTCGCCTTTTTTTCTCCTTTAATCTACAGTTGTTTTTGTAAATAGTTTAAAAATCAATAGTATAGAGAGATGAGTTTAAGTGGAAGATAGATACTGATAAGTGTGGTATTTCACCATGAGCTTATAAATACACAATTCACTTGCAGATTTCACAAGCATAAACATTTTGGGCCTCCTATGTTATTAACTGTTTTCTTTTGATCTTCTATGTAAAACCACTGTGGTAGAGAGATACTGTTCAAGAAACTTGGAATAAATGTTATGTGTGTATCGCAAAATCTAATGTAGTCCAGCTAAGGTACAATAAATATAGTCTTACCTCAGCATTCACACACTGATTGCTGCCTTTAAATTTACTTTTAAACAGTTCTGTGTTTGTATTTTTCAAGTTTTTGGGCAATGAGTATTCCTAGTTGAAGTAGTGCTGTGAGATGGTACACAGTCTGTCCTATAGTATCTATTCCACTTACAAACTATAATATAATTCAAGAAAGAAAGCTACTCCCTTTACTCACAGTACCTGAATTCTTTGAAAAGTAATCACGTAAATCATGATATGCCATCTGATACAGATCAAAATAAGCTGAAGAAATGAAAGGAACGTAGAAACAATTGAAAGTATACTTACCTTACAAATTTGCATATGTTCTGATGTCCATCTTTTATTTAAAGAATCTTAGAATATCCTTTACATATTGCAGTCCTTAAGAAAATTTAAGTGTTTTTGAGAAATGACTAAGCTAATAAGTTCAGAATTTTTTCCATAAGTAAGAAGGGAGCATGAAATATGGATGGAGATGATCCAATGAGATAATGAAGAGGACAGTGATGAGCCGTGTAAGGCACTACATGTCAGATGTGAAGGAGTAAATCCTAAAAGATATAAAAGCATACAACACCCCCCTCCCCCGGTTCCCATTTACTATATTTAGGTCTTTCGGCATGATCTATGTGTTTTTATATTTTCTGTGGTTTCAGCAGGAACTTATACCTTCCTTAATCCAAATCTTTTAGAACAGAAGATACAGCTCTTTAGTACCTAAGATGTGTCCAGAACTTCAACCTCTTCAGTACTGTATTTATGGTCTCATGAGGAGCCAAGTGGTAACAAAGCAGATACATGCACACATCCTTGGAATACATGAAGACACTGATTCCACTCTATTTAACACAACAAATAAATGAATCTTATTGAAGTAGTACACTTTCAAAGTTTGTTTTCTCTTCATAAATGGGTGGTTTGGAGCCTAGGTCAGAGTCTCCCTCAAAATTCCAGAAGCTATCACCTGTATAGGGAATACTCTCCAAGCTCCCTTTAGAAATAGGAGCTACTAATTTTAAAATCTGCCGATGATGTGTAGGGAGATAACATGGACCATGTGGGTCAGCCACATGCAGTTGCCAGTTAAAATGCTTAGTATAATGGCAGTTTCCTATCATCAAACAGAATTTGTGTCCCTGCTTGGATCAAACCCCTGGTTTATTTTTTGCACACTTCATTGCTCTTGTTCTTGTATTGAATTTAATGCACAAAGAAACTGTTAGAACTATTAGCACCTTATTTTGTTTAACAGAAACTAAAATCCTGCAGCAGCTATCAAAAATACGAAACAATGTGAAGAGACTTCAGCAACAATTAAAAGATGTGAAGCCTACACCAGAGTGTAAGTCATGATGATGGATTTAAAAACATTTTTCTCTAGACAGGTTTTTTGCATAGCTGGACTTGTCTTTCTCTTGCAAACTTGGGACACTCCTCCAGTCTTTAGGAATTTTGCAGGAAACTGTAAAGGGAAATGGCAGAAACCTAAGAAATGGTGAAAGATTGTGCAGTTCTGTGTGGAAACAGAAACTTGGTCTTACAAGTGTGTGTATTTATTCTTTGAGGCTGTTGAAAGCCAGGTGTTTGCTACCTGTAACATTTACCTTACATAAAATAAAGTTGGTATTCTACTACCATGTAACTCCCTTTAATCCAGAAAGAGGCCACAGAGTAAATTCTACAGAGAACTCATTTCTAGCCACCAGATGGTTTGAAATGTAAATTGGAAAATGCTGCAGCAGTTGGTTCAGTTTGAATGTTTTAAAACTTTTTAGAAATAAGCTCTCAAAGAAGCATTGTCATGTGGTATCTACAACCTTTGTTGGAGCTCAGCTTGAGGCCATCCTACTAGCTGAGGGCTTTCTGATGCTAGATAAAATGCATCCCATTTCATTTATTCAGTGTTTTATCTATTAAAAATCATTATCTTATTAAACTGTGAGTGAAGATGCTAAGAACTAACAAGGCATGAAAGCTGAAATAAGAGGTTTAGATTATATAACTTTACCAAAATACAGGTTAAACTACACATTCAGTGTGTCCATAGACATGTGCTGATTTAAAACGCATTCTAATCTAATAATATGAATTTTCTAATAACAAATGGATTTTATACTACTGCAAAATAGATATTCTCTGGACAGCTGTCTTACTGTCTTAAGTTACGACTACTGACAGTACTGAAATTTAGTACTGCTGACAGTACAGAACAAAGTCTTACTTTGATGTTTCTTCATCAGCTTTGTAAAAGTAGTGACCTGCAGGTTAAACTGGATTGCTGCAGCCTGGTATAAATCAGAGTTGAGTGTGCTTAAGTCACTAAATGCATTGTTCTCAGAAACAAAAGTGGACCTCTAGGATAAGGCTGTCTTATTCTGGGAATCAGTTGAAGGTTAGTCAAGATTAGACTTCTTTAGTGGAAATAAACATTTATACTGGGATTTGCATCCAGTTAGCTAAGTCATTTCATAAACACACCTTTTGAATAAATAAGAGTTTGTCTTTTAAGGCTGTTTGAGATGGAAATGCATACTTTTTTGTACACTGAAATGTATGTCCTGAAAGTCTCTACAGTCCTGCATTTCAGGATAGTACTGATAAATACTGTAGACTTCTTAAGTCATGTGCTTTTTTCTTCTTTTTGTTTTTTAGTTGTTGACAAGATCAAGGAAATGATGGAAGAAATTGAAAATGCCATCAATGCTTTTAAAGAGGAACAGAGGCAAATGTATGTTTATACATGCTTCAGCTACTAGGAAAAGTGCTTTCATAAGACACAATGAAAACTTTGCATTGATCTAGCAAACTGTTCTTATGATTTACTCTTTTGGTAGTTATTCCTGTGGTATGTAAATCAAAGCACAAGGTATCAGCATTAGAATCTTGATAAACTGCATTTTAGAGAGGCTGTTTATACAGTTATTGAAGCATTCCACTGTGATAACGATTTGCCTATGAATAGGCTTGTTAGATTGTAGAGGGTTTGTTGTTGCTGTTGCGGGGTTTCCCTTTCTCTCTACTGGTGTCAGGAGGGGATTGAGTTAATTGTATGTGTGCCATAAATGTGTTCTTTCAGTAAAAGGGTAACTTAACTCTCATTGTGTAGGGCTTTATTATCAGATCATTACAACTGTGCTGTTACCACTTCAGTTCTTAATCTCTGAAGAATAGCTTTTGTGTGGCATTGAACAATTCCAAAATTCATTTTTGGTGAATGGACAATGAATACTGGATTCTTTTTTTCTTACATTTCAGTGTTTGTCTCTTTTCAGATATCAACAGCTTTTGAAAGAGGAAAAAGCTGCCATTAATGAGCTCAGTTTCTTTGAGAGAAAAGTAGAACTGTGGGCATTAGGGTGCTCAACAGCAGAAAAAGTTTTGAAATTGCCATCAGCCAGAGTCACAGTTGATAAAACACTGGAAAATCATCTGCCTGAAGAAGTAATAGAGTTTGAAAGATTTCTTCAGCGAACAGGAGGGCGGCAAGGAGGCTGGGATGATTATGATCATCAAAATTTTCTTAGAATACGGACAAAATACAGAGGAAGGCTATCGTACATGGATGAAGCCCTTGAGTATCTCAGCGGAAGAACAAAAGAAGATATAGAACAGCATGACAAATGGTACCAAGAATTTGTAATTTTACATGAAAGAAAGAAAGAGGTAAAATAACCCCTCTAGGGTTTTTGGATATTTAAGAAAAAGTACTTATTTTTAAAATGCATACTGTCTTGGGTTTGTATCTGCCTCTCTGGCAGTAGTGCTAGGCAGATTTCTCTTACAGTTGATAGTATATTACTGAGGTCTTTAGTATCTCCAACTTGTCAAAGTATTTGTCTTTAATAAATAATTATGAATAAGCATAGACCTAACAACACAGAGAAGTGGGCTGTGTATTGCCAAAGTATTTTATAAATGCTTTTGATGTCAGTGATCTAGCGAGTTAGGTGCCAAGTCCAGAGCAGTAAATGATCCTGTCTTCCTGTTACACTCGTCCATAAGAATGTCTGCCCCACCATATAAACAATACACCTGTGCCAGGCTGACATACAGAACTACGAGTCCCTCAAGAACTATCCAAGTAATAAAAGATATGCTGACATAAGAACTACTATAAAACAGTGGGTTAATTGGAAAAAAAAAGTAAAACTGAAATATGTTTGCATTAAAAAAGCATATTACATCAACATTCATAACTACCCAAAGTTATTAAGCTTGCCATAACTGAAACAGTTTTAGCAGACATCTGTCAAACCTGCTTGTGTAATCCATAAAATAGGAAAAATGAAGTGAGAAAACAGATACAGGAGCTTCTTTGCTCTAAGTTTTGCCTTCAGTAGACTTTTAGTTCCTATGTGCAGTTTGTGTCCTTGGAACATATGTCTTCATCAGACTGAATCAATGTGAATATGTAAAATTTTCATTAAAACCTTGGATTCTGGTCTCTTGCAGTCAATTAAAAAGTGGAAAGAAAAGCAGCAGCAAGAAAAAGAAAGAAACTTGAAGGAGAAAGAGAAATCAGAAAAAATGCTCAAGGAAAGATGGGTACAGCATGAAGAAGCTCAGAAACAAAAAGCAGAAGAAGAAAGAAAAAGAAAACAAGCAGCAGTTGAAGTCTGGAAGAAACAGAAAGTAGTAGCATTTGCAATAGATCAAGCATCACAACTAAAACTAGAAGAAAAAGAGAAAAAACAACAAAAAGAGCGCCAAAGCCATGTGAAGTTACTGTTAGAAAGGAATACCTTGCAAAAAAAAGTAAAGGAGGAACTTGAAAAGCTTGAAAATGAGAAGAGAGAAGAAGCTGAAAAGGAGGAAAGGAAGAAAATTGCTGCAGAAGAAATTTCTAAGTTTCAAGAGCATGTGCGTAATTACATCTCCATTTTTGTACGACATTGTTTTAACTTTGCGACTGCCTCCCACAATATAATCAGTTAAACAGGCTTTAGAATCCAAGTTTCATTCATGTAAATCCATTATTGATTCACTACAAATAACAGCATCTCTTGCAGACAAACAGTATGAAACTTGATTTTAGATGAAGATGTTCCTTTTCTTCAATAGCTGCATTCTGCAGGATTTCTCAGGCCCATATTTCTTTATCCATATAGAAGTGGGTTTCTTTGCTTCGTTAAATAATTTACTTGGGAAAAACTGCTTGGGCTTTGTTTCCTAAGAAGACGTCAGAGCCTTGAGTGTTGTATGCAGGTAGGACATAGAAAGAGTTGTGTGAATACCGTGTGGGTTTCAGTACCTGTTAGGAAAAGTCAGATCCCATAGCAATGTAAATGCAATTACCGGAGAACTGATATTATTGTCAGTGTTCACACTAGAGTTTTATAAACAGAGTTTAAACGTTTACTTTTTTTTCTCCCAAGCCATGTAACTATAATTTGTTAGTACAGGATAAGCTAGAGCATGTAGCTACCTAGTGAAACTTTACTATTAGAGTAATTTCAAAACAAAAGCTGTGAAAAGGCTGCATGTATATTTTTATATAATTTATTTTGCTAAACTTTGCTTTTCATTATGTTTCAGGATCTACATAAACTGGAGCTAAAAGTTTTACAGAAACACGCTGAAGAGATAAAAAAACAAGAAAAAGACAAAAGATTGGCAAAATTAAGAGAGAAGGTAACTTTTTGTTTGTTTTATCCGGAGGTGTGTACAGCGTGGTTGTTTATGCAGACTTTTTTTCATTGATCAAAAAGCAGTTATTTTTGATTATCTAAGTGGTTAATAAAGGCAAACAAAAAGTTATGCGTCTTATCACGAGACAAAATTGCAGCAGATGCAGTTGTTCTTGTGCTTAAAAAAATGGGAAAAATCCCAAGAATTTATGTATCTCATGGCAATATTTCACGGGGTAAGGCCTACAGGCCTTACAAGTGAGCTGCATATGGTGGCTTTTATTCTTTCAAATGGTTTTTTTACCGTTGGTTGAATAAGTAGGCTGGCTCCCAGCAGCATACTGCATTGACTGGATATTACAGGAGTTTAACCTTTTAGATTATTAAAATTTCATGACAGCAAGCAGTTGTTGCTACCCTTAGTTTTCACCTTTCTCCTATTCCTCGTGATAGTGTGGAGGGAGGTGTCTCTGGCTAGCCAGCTGTGTTGTATTTACTCTGAACCTGCTGCTACGATGAAGACCCAATGAGCACAGTGGAACTCCTTTTGTGATGAACCAGAAAGACGTAATTATTTTCGGTTGTTTGTTTCATTCTGAGGTCGAGATTCGGGTGACCAGAGAGCGATCCAGGCTGAACAGTCCTGCCAAAGTCTGGGAGGAGCGCAGGAGCGAGATGGCACCGTTAGCTGCAGAGCCGCTGCTGCGCGCTGCTCAGAGGTGAGGAGGGGACCGACGGACGGGCAGCGCGACCCCAGTGCGCTTGGATGCTTCATGCCTCTTTTCTTTGTTGTCAGAGCTGTGCCAGCCTGGAGAGGAGGGCTGTAGCTGTCGCCAGCCTGTCCCCGTCGCAGGACGAAGCAGCAGCCAGCACTTCCCGGGAGCTGGCAGAGTTGGCGTGACCCATGACGTGTATTACCTTTGTCTCTTGCGAGTGTCGGCTTTGCCACGCCGGCTGTGATGTCCCTTGGCATTAAAAGCGCGTTTCCCTCGTAGCTGGTTGTGGCTGGCCCTGTAGCGCGGGGCCGTCA
>VZRM01015739.1:527404-578977 GCA_013397955.1 Grantiella picta
TAAGGGACTCGAGCATCTGTCCTGTGAGGAAAGGCTGGGGGAGCTGGGCCTCTTTAGCCTTGATGTGACTAAGAGAGTGTGTGACCAATGCATTCAAGTATGTTGAAGGGTGGGTGGCAAGAGGGTGGGGCCAGACCTTTTCAGTGGTGGCCTGTGACAGGGCAGAGGGCAGCAGACACAAACACAGGAAGGGCCATCTCAATATGAGAAAAAACTTCATCACCTTGGGGGTGTCTGATCACTGGAGTTTTCTTCCCTGTAAATACTCAAAACCTGCCTGGACACGATCCTGTGCAGACTGCTCTGGATAAACCTGCATTAGGAGAGAGGAGTTGTGTGAGATGATCTCCAGAGGTCCTTTTCAACCACAACTATTTTATAATTTTGTGAAATTTTGATTGCAGAGCTGTAAATCATTTATTCATTAAAAATTAGCTAGTGTTTCAGTCTACTTTCTCAATTATTTTAGATGACAGCAAGGGGAAATACAGGCATTCTATGTTAAACTGTTTATATGCCTTAAAATTACAACAGCATGCAGAGGTGTTGGAGTGATAACACAAATAGCTAACCTTAGCCCCACTGACATTTGAAAAAGGCTGAAGAAATGGGATGTCTTCAGCCTAGAGGAGGAGGGATCTAATCAGTCTTCCATTAGTGAGAAGCTACTTACAAAGAAAGATGGAGGCGTACATTTTGCAAGGGAGTATGGTGATGGGGCAGGAGGCTGTGGGAATGAGGTGCTTCTGGAAGGCTTGTGTGGCTGTAGGAAAAATGTTCTTCACCGTTACAGCTACAACCATGAACAGCTTGTCCACTGAAGTGATGGAGTCACCTTTGAGGACATGGCTTGACAGGGTCCTGGGTCATCTCCTCTGACCCTGTGTTCTGCAAAAGGTGGGACCAGTGATCTCCAGAGGCCCTTGACAACACAGACATGTTCTGCAGGAGTGCACACCTGTCTGTCAACAAATTCTGAGCAGGGGATTGAGCCATAAATGCATCATCCTGTTTGACCTCTAGAGTGTTAAGCTTGCCTTTTTGCCAAGTTCAAGGTCACCGAGTTCAGCAAACCTCTGGGTCTGATACAGCTACAGAAAAAATGCTGTTATCCTTTAATTTCCCCTTTTCCTGAATTTGAGTGGTTCCATTGTGAGTTAGATGGGAAAAGTCAACTAAATTAAAGAGAAACCTGTTAAATAAATAAATAGTCATTTGTCAGTGAGACTTTTTTTTCACTGCACTGCAGCAGAAAACTGTATTTGTTGTCACCAGACAAGGGTGGTGGAGTGAAATTTTCCTTGCTCTGCTGGTGCATTCTGACTTAAGCTGTATATTGTCAAACAATAACAGAAAGCAAAATTCATTTCATGTTCTCTACTTAACTTCTTGGCTCAAAGCCTTCGTAATTATTTTTATCTGTAGTTATTGTGTGCAACAGTAGTTGCAGCAAGAATAGTTTTGAAGCATTGTGATTGACAGTGTTTCATGCACTGATTGTCAGTACTGTGAAGTTTTGCAGGAGAATGCAGCTCTCCTGGTCTCTGAAGTCTTTCAGTGCTCTTTGTAGCACACTTCATCAGTGTCTCAAATTGGTCACTTCAAATGCTTTCTGAATTCTCTGTGAAACTGTAGTCTTTGTCGATGCTTGAAGGCGAAGGGGTCTGAATCTGTCAATGGAAGTGTCCTGTTGGCTGCCCTCTGTGGAAATGGCTGTAGATAAAGTTTTTACACTTCTTGGCTTGTGTCACCTAAGGTGCTGCTAAGAGTTGTTTTTGTTAGGACATGTCTGTTAATTTTCTGTGAGGATGCAGTACCAAACAACTGTATTGCAGCCTCTGTTATGACCAGTGTTGCCAGATGTTCTTGCCCACCATAAATAAATCTCAGCACAGTACAGGTTACAGCACACCCCTTAGTAATGCTGGACTGTTGACAGTTAACTCTGAATAAGTGAACTGAACCCTAACTACATGTAAAACTAAATTCAAATATCGGACATACATATTTTTAACTGTAGATGAGTTTTACTGTCTGTATTGTATGTATAGCCTTGTGGTTTTGAACCTACTTTGCAGCAGTGTCTAGTGCTGATGTTGGCATGTTGTTTGTGCCTCATTGGAAGTAACTTACCTGTGTAAAATAGAGTGAAAATGTCTTTTAAATAGTTACTGTAAAAGATTGTCAGTGTTAGTGAAAATCAGAATGTACAGACAGTGTTTCAAAGATGCAGTGCTTCAAAGATACAGTTTGCTGTAGCTGAACAGTAAATTCCTTGGGGCTTTTTCATAAAAGCAGTGATTTTTTTTTAAATTAGTTGTTTATTATCCAGGATCAGATTTTGGGTTAAACAGTGGTAAAATTTGATATAAACCTTGAAGTGTTAATTTTGCATTTCGAAAACAATTTTGTAGTCATCAGAAGGGTTAAAATATGCTCTTGTTGTACACAGAAATAATTTTGTGTGCAACATACATTTTTTGGCTTTCTCTACTCAAAAAAAAGTTATTTGAAATAGTAAAGTAAAACCATATTTTACCAGCCCACTGTTAGGAATGTCACCCTTGGAGGTTGTGCCACAGTGTTGGGATTAGCATCTGCTGCTGTGCAATTGTCATTTGGCTACTGTGTTTTAATTAGAATAATTCTTTTGGATTTGTGTTTTGGGCTGACTCACATCACCATTTTACCTGTGGTCTTACTGTTTGTGGTTCTGATACAGAACCTCATGCAGAAGTGGAGGCTTGTGTCCACATCTGTCTCTTCAGAGATGCCAACTACTGGTGGCTAAGGTGGCTCACCAGTTTGTGAGGTAAATAAAAATTACAACTTAATCTCCTTAGGAGAGCGGTATTAACTGTTAGTTTTCCTTGGCATGCTGAATTGTAGTTTCTGCATGCGTAGCAGTTGTTTCACAATCCATCACCTTATCTCGTGTAAGGAGAACAAGAATTTCTAGAAGGATCAGCAGACAAGTGTGGGTGGCAAAATATACATCCAGCTGATTTTACTCTGAGTCAGAACATCCAAGGTACCATTACATGAGCATTTTCTCTCATGTCAAGGTCTGCCAAGTTCCTAACCCAGTGCTGTTGTTTTGGTGCTCTGTCAGAGTGAGTAAAAACTCTGCCCCTCTGTTGGAGGGCCGTGCTGGGTTTGGCTGAAATGGTTTAAGTTAAAACAAACCCAGCAAAAAAGGTGTTAGTTGGTTAGTTGTTAGTTAGTTAGGTGTTAGCTATGGTAGCACACGTTCATGGAAGGGAACAAGTTGTAGGAAAGAAGGACATTCAGCATGCTAGCTACTCCACTGCTCTGTTGGATACTCGAATGTGATATACTTGATTTTAGTTAAGTAAGGTAGTCATCTAGGCTGCTTTACACCCAAGGACCAGAAATAAGTACCTCTGGGTGTTAGTTCATCCTATATGCCTATTTATACATTGTTTGCTTATGAAGTAAGCTTTGCTGTTTGACACCTGACATCTAAGCATCTGAAATTGGGTTTGGGACACAATGAGAGGCAGCTTACTATGGTTAAGGGTTACCTTGCATATGCACCTAGTGCATGTTTAGGGGATTGTTCATGTACGAAATCTTCACAGAGCACTAGTGCTCCATATGTTAATACCACAACCTAGTTTACTTTGTAGTGGGTTGTTCTGTTGTTTTTTGGTTGTTTTTTTTTTTTTTTTTTTGGCAAATATTCCCATAGGTAAACTCTGAATTGTCATATCACTGTTACATAAAAGGAGGGGCAGCTTATATGAAAAACCTTGTTGAGTCAGAAAAATGTTTTCAGTACAAATTATTTTGTCCAGCAGATGACTTCCGTGTATTCTGAGCTAGGCTCTGTGTTGCACCACTCTTACAGGTTGAGAATTTGTAGATATATCTGTTACTGCAACTGTTTGTTAATTTCCCCATGATATTTATGGTGGGAAGTGTAAGTCTTATCTTTTTCTTTTAGGTTGACAATTGCATTTTTCGCACTCTCTGGTCTGGATATGTTGGATTCCTTAGATGTGGTGAACAAAGATGATATAATAGAATGGATTTATTCCCTGCAGGTCCTTCCCACAGAAGACAGTGAGTGAGTTTTTAGTTTTTTTTTATTGGTATTAACATCTTTACTTTTGCTTTCTGCTTGGGAAATAGTGGATGGCTCTTGTTTTTATAAAATACAAGGTTGACCTTCCTGAAGTGCAGTCCTGATAATTTCGGGTAGTGGTGTTGAGCAAATACTGGAAACAGATCTCTCACAAGTAATAAAACTAGTAAAAGCAGAAATTAATTTGAAGATAAGCCAGTATAAAATAATATAATAAAGTTGCACCTTTAGGCATCTCAGAGGAATGTTTCACCTGGTTCTATAAGAAATGCATATGTTGTGAAAGTATTACAGGTCTTACAATGATTACATTGACTTCCACTCGAATGCCAGGAGCTCTGAGCTCAGGAGTGGTTATTTGCAACAGCTTTTGGAGAATTAGAGGTGTAAGGGTAAGAAGCAAAAAAGGATAAACACAGTCCTTAGATCTGTGAAGGTTGAATTTATCCAACGTTTTGAGAAGGAATTGTGCTGCTGCTGATTCCCAGCTGTCCTCAGATTGGAAGGTGCATAGCAGATTCAGCCTGGTGAGGGAACACGCAGGAAATACCCCTTTCCTAGTGAGTTGACAGAAGTTAGGGAGGTGCTGTTCCTGTAGGCTAGTTGGCAGTTTTTTCTGTGGCAGCCCAGGTGAATGGCTGGTAGCAGTGGAAGGGGTGGAAGGGAGACGTGGGTGAAGCACTGCTGGTTTATGACAGAAGGTGCTGGCATGTTAAATGCTGGTGTGGGCATAGCTCCAGGGTGGCGGTCTCTAGAGAAAAGGCAATTCCAGGTGCCTGTCTGTAAAATCACAAACATGTACTTTGGGTGGATGTAGACGGAAAATTGTGTGTTTTCTTACATTATCTAATCTAATTATATTCTACAAGTGAGGTCTCTAAAATAAGTTTCATCAAGCATATGGAAGTAAGAACTGCTGATGCTTTATTTTTACGGCAGTAAAAAAAGTCCTTTTTCTTACTGTGGAGATTTAGAAACCATCAGATCCACCACAGGAATTAGTCATTATAGATTTCCTTTTTTTATGTTGTATTCCAGGATTGATTCTTGACAATTAGGAGTTTGAATCACATAAATTATTCCTACAAAGTTTTTTAACAATTAGAATGTTCCTGTGCCTTACTGTTAAAAAAATCTTTCCCCAGCTTACATGCTTTGTTTTAGGAGTTGCTTACTTTGTGACTTTTACTGCAGTCTTCAGGACTTAATTCCAAAAGAGCAGGGAAGTTTGGAAGAGGAGAGATTAGAACAGGCATTTCTGTTTGTTATCTTTGATAGTATACAGTAATTCTCTGTGGAGGTTCTACCTGGCCAGTGTTTAGAATATTGCCATAGTGTAGAGCCTCCTCGGAACAGAGTAAAAATCTCAGCATGCAGGTGTGGAGTTCAGCAGAGATGTGCTGCTTCTTTTTCTAAAACTCATAAAACTGAAAGGAGTTTTGGAGAGGGCACTTTTAGCAGCACACTCCGTGCTTTCCAAGTAATAAATCCCTGCTTTTCACTAGAAGAACAAGCTTCGCTTCAGTTCTCTATTTTTGTATCATACTGTAATAACTCTTATTCTTCTTTTGCTTTTGATAATAACACTGCTCCTATCTGGTCACTTGACCTCTAAAACTTCAGTGTTATTTTTATTTCATTTTTGCTTTTTCTATTGGGCAACAGAACGTGCAATATGTAAATTATGCTGATAGCAGTAAATTGGGTATTGGATGGCTAAATGTGAAGAAGGAAACACCTACACTCCTGTAATGTGTACTTTCAGTATAATGTGTTTGCTCTCTGTTTTTCAATCCTCGGTGGGTGCAATGCTTGTTAATCGGCAGCCTCCCAGCAGCAGAGCTCCTACTCCCTCTTTCGGCCTCTTTGAAGAACTGTGGTAGGCTACAGCACTGAAGTTCTTGGTTTCAAAGTGCTTGTGCATACCTAGTTAAAGGCGCGATTGCTAGCTTGTTGCGTTGGAATCTGTCCAGGTGAAAAAAAAACCAGGAAGGCGCAACATTTTACTTTTCAAGAAACATGCTGTTGCAGCGGTTTTTTTCTTGCATTCTAATGAATCTCTCTTTCTGTGGAATATTGGGTTTTAAACATTTAAGTTAAAATACTGTTCTATAATGATGAATTCCAGCAATCTAAAGTAACAATATTGTAATTGATAAAAGTCTTCACTAAGTTTGGCTCTGGGATTGAAAACCAATTTTAAAAGCTACATTTTAGATGGGAATATATTTTTACAGGATCCTGGGGTTGGTTTTTGATTGCATCAGTGGTTGAATTTTTAAAATTTGGTATCAGTCAAAAAGAATTCCTGTAACTCTTATCAGAAAAAATAAATTGCTCTGCTCTTCATGTTTGTCCCTCCAAAGGTTCCATTATGTGCAGCACTTGACTTAGTTTTTATTTTAAGCGTTTTTTTAAGATGGTAAATTCAAATTATTTTAGAACTACTGCTACCTTACAGTCTTTTTTCCAGCGGATGGGAGACAGACCAGTTGATGCTTTCCAAACTTAGTATCTGTTCATCAATAGCCATTGTAGTAGGTGTACTGGTTAGGTTGGAATTAATTTTTTTATAGTAGCCTCTAAGTTGCTATGATTTGAGCCTGGTGCTAAAAGAGTGTTGGTAACCAGCAGTCTTTTAGTTATTATGGAGCAGTGCCAGTCAAGACTGGTTCTTTTTGCCTCCTCTGCACTGTTTCCCATGGCAGATCCAGCTGGGGGACACAGCTGGAACAGCTGACCCAGGCTGAGCTCAGGACTGACCAGAGGGACACTCCACACCATCTGACATCATTTTCAGCAATAAAAGCTTGGGAAAACGAGAAAGGGGGCAATGTTTGTGGTTCTGGCATTTGTTTTCCTGAGTAACCCTTACACCTGCTGAGGCCCTGCTTTCTGGGAAATGGCTATACACCTGCCTGGCTGATCGGAAGTAGTAAATTAATTCCTACTTCGCTTTGCATGTGCCCACAACTTTTGCTTCACCTGTCAAACTGTCTCTGTCTCACCCTGTGAGTCTTTCCATCTCTGTTTCCTTGCCTCAGTTTCTGGTTGAAGTTGACCCACCACAACAGAGTGTTACAGATCCTGGTAAAAAATTCAGAATTTGGTGGTTACAGCACTTCTTAGATAAAGTCTCACAATACCCTGTCATCGTTTTAGGTGACATGTTTGTATTTACTGGTATGTAATATATCTGATGGCTAATGATGGCTTCACTTCAGAGGTTTGTAGCCTTTGAAATTTTATGTGTAACTAAAACTCACTAATGCTTAAGTGGTGAGATCTTGATCTAGCTGAGTAAGAAAGCAAATACATACTCTGTCAGCCTAATCAAAATGGGCTAAGGAAAGCTGAAGATTAAGGTTTGTCAATATAGACTGTATTCTTCTGTGGGTTTATTGTAGCTGTGATTCAAACAGATAATGTCCTTTAGGTTACCATAATTTTAGCTCAAGTCTTCCAGAGACTGGCTCAATAACAGTTCTAATTAGGATGGAATGGCATGTCACATGTGCAAACTGACCCTCACACAGAAACACATCCTTAGCTGAATGCTTCAAGTTCCTCTTGCCTTCTGCTTGTTTGAAGGGCCCCTGTGTTCTGTGACTCATGCTAAATAGTTTGCCTTTACCTTGCATAGATTTTGGCCATTGTTACCTTCTTTTCGCTTTTAGGAAATGCTTTGCTTGGGCACATAGCTTATATGTGTTTTTGTTCTGTTTGTGTGTTCACTGCAAGAAGGTTTAACAATGTTTCCTTTCAGAAATAAGCTGAAATCTTAAAAAGTTTTTTTTTCTTTTCTTTATTTTGAGGAGGGTGATGTTATTTTACCACCCTTACCAGAAATTGTACATATTTAGATTAAGATGTATTTTTTGAAGCGTTAGTGAAATTGAAAAAGGTTGACAAAAGACCTTCTTTTAACTACTTGCTTGCTCTTAAGATCCTTATCATGTCAGTGTGCTATTGCTTTTCCTCTCACAGTGCAGCTCCTTTGACAGAATTTCAAGTTTATTTTAACTACCTTAAAGTGCAACTCAGAGCAATTTAAGAAAGATGTATTCCAGTTTCTTGCAAGTTGTATTCAAAGTCAGTTCAGCACTTCTGAAAGAGAGTGAATCCAGAGCTTTGTACTCAAGTAATCTAATTACACAGTGGAAGCACACTGCTTGGCCATATTCATCCACCATCCTCCCCCATAGGAGCTGTGGCATTTGTTTGACCCTGCTTGAGAGCTTACTGAAGTGGCAAAAAAACCATTTATTTACCTAACAGAAGGTTAGCTTTGTGTTGCATTGGTGAACTGTGTTGATTGGGAGTGCCAGTGCCAGCCCACAAAGGGAGAGGGAAGAAAATTGTGCTTTTTGACAGCTGGTTGCTTCACTAGCTTTGCTGTACGGAAAAATAGAACCAAAAGGAACACTGAAACATATGTAATTTGTTGGTCTGAGTCCCCAGGACCCGTGGATAACAGATTGAAAACCAGTATACTACATCGCAGTCCTAAAACTTAATTCTATTGAAGTCTAAATTTAGATATGTATGAATGAGTCTTTCTAATTCTGTGGCAGTATTGAACAAGATGTATAAAATGACACTGCCTTTTTTGAAGTCATTGATACATGTGAGCATTCTGATCATGAGTTTCCTGAGCAGAAATACAAATTTTACTCCAACATAACTTTCTTTTTTGGCTTCATTTGAAGTATTTATCTGGATATACAATGGACTTCCATTTTAGAGAATGCAGCTTTGTATTTCATGACATATTCGAGTACTTTGATTTACAGGAACGGTTACAAGCTCTCGTTCAGTTAGAAGAGCTTATGCATACTTTTATCTGGATGTGCTGACTGAATCGGCCTATGTTAAAGCTCTGATTTTTTTTGTCTATTAAAAGATTTTAGTAATGTATGCAAACTTCCATAGTTAGCTAAAGGAGTGAAGCCTTGCAGCCAGAGGAGTACACAGATAATCTGAATGTGAAAAAGTAGTGGTAGAAGTTATCAATCCTTCTATGCAAGAGAAACCACAAAATACAAATAACAAAAATGTCCTGTCTGTAAAAAAAGAGCTCTTAGGATAAGTTGTCTGTGGTCATCACTTGAAGCTCTGTTGCATATCTTAAGTACTTTCTGGCTTAGGGACGCAAAAGGAATGTGTTTTTCTCCACAGGAAAGTTTCGGCTCTTGATTTAAGCATGAAGTCCTTTGGTTTTGGAAAAGGGTCAGTTTTCTTTAGTTGTCAAATGCAAAAAGTTTTTCAGGTGTGTTTTGTTAAGCTTGCAATAGTTAGACAGCAGTTTATGAAATATTTATTGTTCTGCACTGTCTTAAGCTCCTGCAAAAAGTGGCTAAGTAGGGCTAATGGTGGAAGTGAACACCAGGTGGTACCCTTTCATAGCTGCAGTTGAAATGATGCACAGAAAACTGCTGGAGCTGAACTGGCTACTCCAGCAGTTCTTTCCAAGGGACATAAGCTGTGATCATACCCTTTTAATTTGAGAGTTTTTAATTTTTTATTCTGTTTTAGCCCTTTTCTGGTTTTTTTACAGGAAAGTAAACAGTTTGATTAGCAAAACATGAATTTTATTACATGAAACAAGAAGTACAAATACTTGGCAATAAAATAGTAAAACCAGCTTCACAGAAAATGAAATTTCACGTTATGAAGTTTCTTTCATAAACTGAAAGATAGTAATTTCCTGTAACTCCCCTTTGGCTCCCATTTGATTTTGAGCTTGTATGTTTACAGGATGCTAAAAAACCATTTTGAGACATGACCTCACTGTTCCAGAGTCATGTGGTTAAAAACGAGCTGTTTTCACTTCCTGTTTTAATGCTTCCTTTATCAACTCAGAATTCTATTTTTTATTTTATGTATTGTGACTAGAAATTTAGCAGTTCACTTGTAATACTGAAGGTCTAGGAAGCATCTGTTGCATCCACATTAATGGATTTGAGAACAGGATAAAATTTGCTGCGAAGTTTGCCCATAAGTAATAAGGGCCTGCTGGTCTTCTCTTTTTCCTAGGAACCAGTGTGTAAAGTCTAGAATGGGAGATTGGAAGTACTGACAAAAAGAGTCAAAGTAGATTTTAAATGGATAGCAATACAGTTTAAAAATCCAACATTTTAAAATTGCAAATGCTGTTTTATTTTTTATACAAGTTTAGTAATACAAAAAAGGCTTTAAAATACTGAAAATTGAACATCTAAAGAGAGAAAGAGATCATGATTTCAATCATGTAGTCTATTTTTAATCTATTTGTATAGTATCTGTGAATTCAGAAGGCAATCAAAGCAACCCACTAACAGCACAGAAAACCTGGGTTTCATTCTGACATTTCTACCTTGATAATGAATTGTAAGCTACACTCCAAAAGGCCAGTGATGGAGATCAGTATTTCGGGGGTGAATCCTTCCATCTAGCAGCTGTCAGCTGAGTTCTGTTCAACTGCAGAGCTGTCCTAGTTTGTAGCATGTTTCCCTTTGCAGCAGGCCAGGAGAGCTGTGTGTTAGTAGTGTAGCAACTGTTTTCTGGGTAAAGTATCACCAGTATCATTTCAAAGAGGGTGTTCTAGTTTGCTTAAGCAGAGATTGATTTTTATTGAAAATGCAATGAATGGTGATTTTTTTTCCTACAATGTCACCTGGGAAGTCTGAGACTTAACAGGCAGGAATTCTACATCTTCTCTAACTCATTTCTTCACAGTGTGTCATTTTTGAAATGGTTACGCTTTTTTGGGCAGCATCCTTCAGGATCTTAGATTAGACTTTAAAACTCATGATATTTTTTGTGCTTTCCAGAGGCTGATGCAACATGAAATGCAAGTTTTTTACTGTGGAAGTGAACAGACATATATCCTCTGCTGAAAATGTTTAGATTATAACAAAATAAAACAGTTATGATTTTTTTTTATCTACAAATACAGATATTCTTTGTTTCCTCTTTGTAAATATTACTGTGGCACATCAGCTTTTAAGCAGACTGAAGTTGCTTTCATTACACGTGTAGAATCATTAAAAAGTACTTTTGACTGAACTGTCGAGGAAGTGGAGAATTGCAGGTGTTTCACTTCATGTCAGTAAGATCCAAGGACTTGGCTTGAAGAGAAAGTTTCATACTTTAGGCCAAGTTGAAATTCTTAAGCTAATAAAACTTTTCTAGTTTAAATTTTACATATATGCAGAATATATTTAGAATTAGAAGGTAATATGCTACTAAATTACACCAAAGCTTGTAGACCACATTGCATAGTTATGTTACTTAGGGCTTTCAGCTTTATAACTATTTATTCTTATTTATTCTGGTGCAATTTTCCCTAATATCCATGAGGATTTTTAGATTAAAGGCTGAATAACTTTTTAAAAACAAAAAGGTGGAGAGAATTTAAGAACATCCAGCTGCTATTTGACTGTGGCATTCATTGGGCTTTTACTTTCAGAAGCTTAGCAGTAAACAACAGAGGTTTTGCCATGCAAAAGCAAGTGTGAGCCCTGCAAAGCTGTGCTTAACTGTAGACAGTGTGTGGTTCACTCCTTTGTGTGCTACATGCTCAGGTATTGTGGCACATTGGAAACAAAGTACACTGAATCACTGACAGAAATGTTTGATAGCTACAGTGTGCTTAAATCTGCGAATTGTTTGTCCTTGAACATGTTGCAAAGTATCTTAAAACAGTTCTGCTGGAGAACAGACGGTATTACCAGGCAGGAATCCAGAGTGGAATAAAAAATATGTTAACTCTGGCCATTTTCCCAGGGGTGCAGTCCTTTTCCTTTTTTTTCTTGTGAGTATGGAAGACAAGTCTGTGCTGACACAAACTGTATTTCTACCGAATTAAAAAAAAATGTTTTGTGTTTTGTCACTACAGGAGTAAGTAAATTAAATTTGCTTGTGGTCTTTATTTTTTTTTGTTAACCACAGAGATAGCAAACTAAGGTTGGGAACTGAGAGACACATGCACACTCTATTAATGCTGTGAATAGTGTTGAACTAACAGGTCTTTATATCATTAGAGAATTATGGTTTATAATGAATGTTTCAACAAAATGAGTTAGTTCAGTATTGTTTTAATCTTTTCCAGGATCAAACATGAATCGCTGTGGGTTCAGAGGCTCTTCATATTTAGGGATGCCATTCAATCCCTCCAAGGTTGGTCAAGCGTGTGTGTGTGTGTGTGTGTGTGTGAAATGTTTTCAGTTAGGCAGTAAAAGATCTTATGTCCTTTTTATCATATAAACTACATAATTTCAGAATGTTTGGAAGGCAGGGAATTTTGCATTGCTAATACTGAAACAAGAAATGTGCATAAGAAACATACTAAAATGATACCTAGAACTTAAATTTCCACAGCAGTGAAGAAATTGGCATAAAAGTTGTGGCTTATCTCAGTGCAGTCTCCTCTTTCTCTGGTCTTTTACTAACAAAGGAAAAATTCTCTAACTCAAGAACTGTCATGAGGTAGTGAAGGGCAGAATAGCCCTAATTAAATGGTGCAGAACATGCTGTTCTTTGGTATCACAGAATGGGTCAGGCTGGAAGGGGCCCTTAAGATCATCTTGCCACAGGCAGGGACACCTTCCACTAGACCAGATTGCTCAGGACCTCATCCAGCTTGGCCTTGGACGCTTCCAGGGATGGGGATTCCACAGCTCTGGACAATCTGTTCCAATGCCTCACCACCCTCACAGTAAAGAATTTCTTTCTAATATGTAATCTAAACCTGCCCTCTCTCTGTTTGAAACCTTTCCCTCTCAACCTGTCACTGCACATTCTTGTGAAAAGTCTGGCTCCATCTTTGTTGTAGGGTCCGTTCAGGAACTGGAAGGCCACAGTTAGGTCATCTCAAAGCCTTCTCTGTTCCAGGCTGACAAATCCCAGCTCTCATAGCTTTTTCTTATAGGAGAGGTGCTCCATCCCTCTAATAAACTTACTGGCCTCCTCCTCTGGATGGGTTCCAGCAGGTTCCCATCCTTCCTGTGCTGAGGACCCCAGGGCTGGACATGGCATTCCAGGGTCTCACCAGAGGGGAGCAGAGAGGCAGAATCCCCTCCCTCGCCTTGCTGGCTGCTTTGGATGCAGCCCAGGACACTTTTGGCTTTCTGGACTTGAGTGCACATTGCTGGGTCATGTCCAGCCTCTGATCTGCCAGAGTCCCCAAGTCCTTTGCTCTCAGTGACTTTTCTTCTCCCAGTCTGTACCCTCCCTCCCAGTCTGGGGTTGTCCTGACTGGGGTGTAGCACCTTGCACTTGGTCTTGTTAAGTGTCATGAAGTTCCCATGAGATGATTCTGGAGCTTGTCTAAGTCCTTTGAGAAGGGTGAATCCCATCTGATGCCAATGTGTTTGGTGCCATGTGAGCTGTTCCATTGTCAAAAAAACACCCAAAATCTTGGAAGTGACACCTGCCACAGAGCTATGATGAATGGACTGGGCCCAGCTGTTTCTTCCAGTGTCAGTCTCTGCAACTGCAGCTGGTATTTCTCTTCCTGTGTTGAATCACGCATGTTTGATTGCACCTGATACCCGCCCAGACTTAGGCAAGGCTCTGTTCATCCCTGTTTGTCGTGAACATTAGAGAGGATCCTTTGAAGCTCAGTGAACTGAGGTTCAAGAATTAAACTTTCATATTATAGGAAGGTGCTGTTAATGGAGGAAAGAAAGGAGGTTAGCAGAGGCTAATTTAGTGCTCTCACAGATTTTTGATCTACTTTTCAGTGAGATTTGATTCTTCACTCTCAAGCACAGGACAGAACTACCGTACTTCTTTCACAGTCCTTCCTGCACACTGACCTCTACTTTCCTCTTCCAGCTGTATCATACCTTTCATAACACCTTTAGCAGCCTCTGCAGTGTATTACATTAAAACAGTGTATACTTTTGGAAATCTTTTTCAAATCCTTCCCAGTGTATGAAGCTAGAAGAGTTAATTCTGGATACAGTTCTGAGAGCTTGTAAAGGACCATGAAGACAAAAAGTCTGTAAGATTGACAAAGTGTTGTTTTAGCCTCCCAGTACTTTCTGATGTTTTAATTTAATTCTCAACTTCCAATAGTATATGCTTCATACATAAATACTGTCTTTACTGGAAATGTGTTGCAGTCTACTGGTGTCTTAAAATGTGTTGGCGTTTTAAGACATAATACAGAAGGGATAAAGGGGTGGAATCGTGTAACCTTGGAAATTAGCTACAAGGTCACTATCTCTAGAAAATTGTTTGCATGTGGATGTGGTTTTTTCCAAGCATTGCAGTACTTTTTTCATTTTATCTACATTTGAGGGATTGTATCTGCTTGATTTATTAGCAAAGAAAGGTTTAAAGCTTTTCCAGCACTGTTGCCTGAAATGTTCTGAAACAATTTAGAAAAAAACCATGAAAATGCATGCCATGACTTTGAGACATGCTTATGATCACATAATTTTTCTTTATTCATTATTTTAAAAAGGTCTGTTTAAATCTACCTTTAAAAATCTTTTCTTTAAAAAAGCATGTAAGCATTTTGGATTTACATTGACATTCACTATGTATTACGTGCCACTGCAGTGATTTCATTCTTGAACTCTGAGAAAGTGCCATACCAGAGGTAGCCAATATATATATAAATATTTCAAGGATAGTTCACTTTGGGTTTGATTTGGGAGTTGTGGTTTTTTAGCTGTTGTCTTTGTGGTGTTTGATAGTAGTGTCTTTGCAGCTTTTTAGGGCAGAAGCAAAAGTGAAACAAAAGCACATCCACTTCACCAACTCACACCACACAGCCCTCAAGAACTGTAACAGTTTTAACTGTGAGTGAAGTCTAAGAGTGACTCCTCCATCATCACATTTAAAACATGATTCGTTTCAGAATTAGAAAATAATTATATACTGAAATGGCTCCAGATTTTGCAGTCTCTCTGATTCAATGTTATTGAAATTTAAACTGGCTTTTTAATTTAGGGTTGAATGATCTTCTGGAAGTTTCAGATTGGCCTAGGTCTTTTCAGTATGTATTAAGTGTTGTAAAGAAATAGAAAGCCAGTAGCTGCAACTATTATGTAAGATTGTGATATATAACATATGCTTTCGTTTGTGGGGGAAAAAGGATTTCTTCTATGTTCCTGACACAACATTGTATTTTCTCAGGTTTGCAGCACTGATACTGGTGAAAGATGAATAGTTAAAAATATTTTGCAGAGTGAATCACAGAGAAGATAACAATAAATAGAATATAAAAGTAAATTTAACATAACAATAAATACTCTAAAGACCCAGGTAAGCCTGGGTCAAAATATCTCTGTATTATATATATTTTTTTATTTGAAACAAACATCTCTGTATTATAGTTTCAGGGTTCCGGAGCAACATGGTATACTGAAAAGTGTCTCTGCCCATGGCATGGGAGTTGCAACTAGATGACTTTAAGGTCCCTTCCTACCCAGGCCATTCTGTGGTTCTGTGAAGTGAGAAATGGCAAGGTCTTGCAGAATAGTTTTGAAACCAGTAAAGATATTACAGAAGGAGAGACACCTTGTATTAGAGACTAGATACTGCTCTTGGCAATGTACCGTAAGTTTTACTGGAATCGGCTAAATTACTAAATGAGCTACAATACTGTGCTTTAGATGAACTTAAGTCATTATCATGTGAAAAACACACCTCTAAAGCTTAGGCTACCCACCTCCAAGTGAAGACCCTACCCACTGAACATCTGCAATAAAATATATTGTGCCTTTAAATCAAAGCACACAAAAGATTGTCCAGTAGCTATTAAGTAGGGACATATTTAGAAATTAGATAACTGCATACTTATGTATTTTGAAAGTATAATTATGCTTCTTCGCTGTAACTAGGTGTGTTGGCTTTGTGGACTTAGTACCTCTCTGTGCAAAGGTGTCAAAACCAATTAACTCTTTGTGTGGCTCAGCACCCTGGGTGAAGGAGCCCTGTCTTGGGATGGCAGTGCTAGGTGTGGGAGGAAAGTTTTTTGAAAGTGGGATGTTGCCAGTGCATGTTTAGGGATGTTTAGTAGCATTATTTATTAGTGTTTGAAGAGATCTTGCCCATGCTTTTGCAGTCGAGAGAGTTTCTTAGCTCTCTCTGCAGTGGTCAGCAGAAATTGTTGGTGGCCATGAGTTATGTTTGAATACCTGTTCTAAATAATGTGGTAAGGAGCACTGTCACATCACTGAGCCAAGTTTAAATATTTGAAAGCTTCCCTTCACCTTACATCCTAAAGTGTTAATTCTTTCAAGGAGGGGTAAGATTGTGGCGAACATGATGGTAATGGCAATAGAGCAGAACTGGTTATTCCATTCCTGAGATCCAAGTAAATCTGTTTCCCATGGGTTCTACAGACTAATTATCACAAAAGGCAAAGTGCATAGAGAACGAGATCTGGCCATATCCCCTTTGTTGTCTTTGCAGAGCATGTCTGCACCAGTGCATTAGCTCAGGTCAGCAGAGAGCACTTTACAAAATTTAATGTGCCCTATATGTCTGTTTAATGTGCAGGATCGGAGATAGTGATGCGGGCACTGGCAGCACAGGGATGGGAGTGGGAGCTGTTGAGATTTGTGCCCCTTCTCAAGAGGGGGTCCAGGACTGGAAATAAGGGGGAGGAGGCGCAACTCTCAGCGCTCACTCTCCTGTTCTCCTTCTCTGTTGCATAGCTAGAGCTTTTTCACTGCTGCTGCAGCCATTTCACCTTGTTTTCTGCCTCCCTTTCTCAACTGTCTTTGATTCCCTTGAGTGAGAGCAGTCTCTTGATATCTGGTGGTTAATAATCATTTTTCTCCCACTTTTTTACTAGAAGGAAAGCCTTTTGGCTTTGGAAGTAAACATGACTTGCCTGAAAAATACCAATTACACAAAATATAATATTAAGTTTAGTTTTATACTCCCTTTTCCTTGTGTTTTTAGGATGAATTGCAAAATAAGAATTGCAGCTGATTAGGCAATAGTGCTAGTAAAATATAATTTAAAAATCTGTCTCTGCTACTCAGTATTGAAATAGCTTTTGTTCTGTTTAAAATAGTTGTCTTCCAGTTGCTCCCAGCTGAACCTTCGCAAGTATCCAAAGTCATCTGGTTACATGTGGTCTCTGTTTTCATGAAGTGGTACAGTCCAAGATGCGCTTATAAGATACTGTAAGGGAAAATAGTAATTTTAGCACAGATGCATCAATTCCTTATTCATTTCTAGGATTTGTATTATGGGACTATCATTTTAGCTTCTCAGTTGACAGTCAGTGATCCCTGTGCGTCCCTTCCAGCCAGGGTATTCTATGTGTCTGTGGTTATTTGGTATATAAATACTTTATTTAAACTCTGGTTATTATTTTAAAAGAGAGATGAAAGATAAGTGGCTAATTTGGTATTGTTTCAATTGACGGAGAGATTACTAATAACCTCTCACGCTGCTTTCTACTTGTAGATCATTATGTTGTAAAGTCTTTGCTGAGGAGACCTCCAGAGGTTTGGCCGTTTAAGAGTGCTTACACAGCTGCCAGGAAGCTAATGCCCAGGGGTGTGTCAGGATAAGCTTAGGTACAGTTGAGGACATCCCATCTCTTTGCTTAACTGTTGCACAAATACAGCTCTTGGCAAAGCTTTTTTCCAAAGCTTCCTACTGACCAGGTGTTTAGAATGGTAGCAGAGCTGTGCAGTATCTTAGCTTGATGAGGAAAGCTGAGCAGGATGCCTTCACTTTAACCATAATGAGTGAAGGGAAAGTAATTTGTTTACCTCTTAACTAAAAAAAAAGAAAAAGAAAGCTTTGCTGTAGTATAAGGTCTTGTGGTGTTTCAATATTTTTATCTTTTTCCTCTTTCTAGGGTCCAGGTATATCACATCCCTATGATAGTGGGCACATAGCAATGACTTATACAGGACTATCATGTCTGGTTATTCTTGGAGATGATTTAAGTCGAGTAAATAAAGATGCCATTCTGGCAGGACTGAGAGCTCTCCAGCTGGAGGATGGAAGGTAAAAGATACTTGATATTCTGCAACTCTCACTACCCGCATGTGGAATGAAACATAAAAACCACATTTTATATAAAAGTAGTAGCTACAACCTTTTTGTTCTATTGGAAAATTGGTTGGTAATTGTATCAGTCACAAAATATACACCAGTACGTTTGCTGGCTGCTGGCTTCTTGCAAATAGTTAAGTCATCAGAAGATACTAGCTAGCTCTTTGAACCAAATGGAGGCTTGCCAAGCAGCAAATCATAGAAGAAACAATTAAAGGTTTAGTTAGTGTCACAGGTAATTCAACCTTTTACCTATTTTTGTATATCACAGAATTATTTAGGTTGAAAAAGACCCTTATGATCATGAAGTCCAACTGTTAACCCAGCACTGCCAGGTGGAGCACTAAACCATGTCCTTAAGCACCACATCTACATGGCTTTTAAATATCTCCAGGGATGGTAACTCCACCATTTCCCTGGGCAGCCTGTTCCAGTGCTAGACAGCCTTTCTGTTGAAGAAACTTTTCCTAATATCTGATCTAAACCTGCCCTGGTGCAACTTGAGGCCATTTCCTCTGTCCCGATGGGGAGAGGAGACCAACCCCCACCTTGCCACAGCCTCCTTTCAGGTAGCTGTAGAGAGTATTCTTTTCTCCAGGCTGAACACTCCAAGCTCCCTGAGCTGCTCCCCATCAGACCTGTGCTCCAAGCCCTTCCTCAGCTCCGTTGCTCTTCTCTGGACACACTCCAGCACCTTGGTGTCTTTCCTGTTGTGAGGGGCCCAAAGCTGAACACAAGGGCTCAAGGTGTGGCCTCACCAGTGTCCACTACAGGGGGACAGTCACTGCCCTGATCCTGCTGGCCAGTTTGTGGTACAAGCATTCAAATTAGGGCATCCATCATTATCTTAGAAGCCTCTGAGATTATGCTAAAATAACCCAGATACAATAATTTTAAAATGTTTGATGAGATTGTAACAATAAGAAATGAAAAACTGGTCCACCATTTGTATAAGTAATGATAGTATTGGCAATTACCTCTATATATACATGGGAAAGTGATCCTGAAGTTGCAGTAAAGAAAGAAAGTCTTGTGAGCTATTAGGATTTCTAGGAAGTCAAAGAATTCTGCATAAAAGAGTAAATGGTAAAATGGTAAGTTATATATCTGTATATACTGTAATAGATGAAAGACTGTAAGCATAAATATCTTGGAATAAATAAATACCAATGTCATTACGTTGCTGGAAATAATTGCTCAGGCCCCTAAATGTTAATAGTTCTATTCGTTTTCTTTGGCTTAGAATCACATCTTCTAAAAAGAATATCTGGTGTAGGTTTGGGTTACATTTATGAGACTAGCGTAAATTAATCATTAAAGGAAACACTGTGCAACTCCTTGAACTGCTTTTCATATTTTCTGCTGTAACAAGCAACACGGTGTCTAAAGACAGAAATGTTTCTTTCAGTTTCTGTGCAGTGCTGGAAGGAAGTGAGAATGATATGAGGTTTGTGTACTGTGCTTCCTGTATCTGCTACATGCTCGATAACTGGTCAGGCATGGATATGAAGAAAGCTATAGACTACATTAGAAGAAGTATGGTGAGTGTTCGCAAAATGCTATTTCTTTCTATGCTTTAAGGCTTACAGCTTTTTTCTTAACTATGGTTAAAAAAATCTGTCCAAACTGAAGTATTACAGTAATTTCTTCATTTTTTTCTTCCTACTCTAGCGAGTTGAAAATTGCAAAGTACATTGGTTTTTTGCCTTTGTATTTTCATAAAATGTGTGTACTAGCAAGATAATTTTATTTGGTGTGTTTGTTCACTGCAAATTAAATTTAAAATCCTCTAAATTTAAAGAAATTAAAAAATTGAAAGCGATCTTTTGAAAACTGAGGCATGATGTTTGTGTAACTTAAAAAAAGTGCGTACAGCACTGTATCAATAAAATCCTCACATTTCACTGAGCTGTGGTTCTGCTTTTTAAAAGATATACAGATTGAAAAAAAGTAGTTATTGACATTAGTTCATGCTTAAATATTTGCAGACATGCACTTCATTATTTTTCTACTAGATGCTTGGAATTAAGAAAAATATTCATGAGTATATATACATTTTTTTACTGTCTCTGTCCAAATGTCTTCATATTTGGTTGGAGTAAAGGAGCTTTCAGATTTTTTTCATGAAGTTTCATTAGTTTCATTGAATTTAACATTTTCCAACACTGAAATACAATTTTTTAAAAAAGCTGAGCAAGATTGAAAATTGCAGTTCCCTGACTGTGCGTAAACATTCAGTAAACTCTTGTGGTCCACAAAGAAGACTCAAATCTATGATGACACACAGCTTCTGTTGTAAATGAGTATTTTCAGTAGCTGCTGCCAGCAGCAAGATTGTAAAATTTATGTGAGAAACAAGTGTGAAAAAAGACTTTAAAATCTCCTGCTTCAGACCAAATTGGTTTTTATTTGTTGTTTATTTTTAAAGGAGGCACTTCTATGCCTATGTATTTCTTACTGTACATCTCAAGAAGCTTTCTGGCACACTGCACAGTCCTGGACAGACTGAGGGGATCAAGGCCAAGGCTCAGTCATACAAGGATATGGATCTGCTGTCTGTTCACACCCTAGTAGCACCTTTTATCCTCTTTTTCCCTTTGTTTTCCCTTACTTGTTCTTCCACAGTCTGCTTTGATATAATCCCTTTCTTACCATTCTTTTCCCTATCCATCCCATAATAAGTTGTGCACACCCCTGCAATCCCCAGAAAACAGTCCATAGTAAGGTAGTGTTCTATACAATCCTGGAATTTTCGTCCCATGTATCCCAAGAGATCTTCTTGGTAGCTCACCTTAGTTAGCATGGATTCTCAGGATGAGAATATCCCTGCTGAATCCTCTCAGTGGGTTTCACCCAAGGGCAGTGATTTATTCATTCTCCTTTCACTGTTTGAGGGAGGAGCATAGGCACAGTGCTTGCTTTTACTAATTAGATCAGGAGGATTCTTCCTCCTCTGATCTTTTCTGGACCTTTGTGTTTACTGAGAACAGCCTTTAGTTAGATAGCTTACTGAGATACAATAGGAGAATCAAATATTACAAAAGTTTAGAAAACAAAACCTAAGAGCAAAATCTGTGTTGTTGTTCTGTATGTCACATTGTCTGTTAGTTAACCTTGTGAACATTTGAGTGCAGTTTTGGTCCCAAAGGAAATGGTGGAACTAGGAAGGGGACAAAGAAAATTGAGTTGAACTGTGAAAGGTACAAACCAGCTTGTGTAGAAGGAACATTTAATATACTAGGAGTCTTTATTCTGGAAATGAGATTGTTAAGTGGAGAGTGACAGAAGTATGTAAAGTAACAAGTAGCACTGGAAAAATGAAGGGATAAAGAGCAACTATTTCTAAGAACTAGAGAGCATCAGATGAGGCCATTAACGGAGCAGGCAAGTGGAGATTTCTTTGAAGTTTAGAGCTTTGAAATGGTACTGGTAGAGTGATCTTGAACCAAATTTATGCTTTGCTTCCTAAGCTTAGCATTAGTCCCTGTACCTGCAAATTCCAGTCATTATGTTCCTATTGGAAAAATTTATTCCACTTTTTAAAAAAAAAAGAGTAATTGAAGCCTGAGCAGAGCAAGACTTCTTGGAAATCTAATCTCATATGCTCTTCTCGTACTAATACTTCAGTTCACCAGTAAAGTAAAGCTGGAGTCTTGGCATGGTCAAAGTTCAGAAGACACTGTGGCTTATCACAAAGATTGTATCTTCTCCTGGCTAGCTCAGAGAGTAACTTATAGAGAGATCCTATACGCAGTGTTTTGTACGCAGCAGTCATCCTAGCTTGTACAAATCTGCAGCAGGACATGCTGTATTTTTGTCCAGGTTTACTGTGAATTGGAAGGTTGACTATACACTGTGTTCAGCAGGACTTCTTTAAACCACTGGTGTGCTGTGAACTCACTGCAGAGTTGGTATGCACCTGTATGCTCGTTCTGTTGGTGTTTTCTGGGTTTGCACTCCTTGGTCAGACAAGTATTTCTGTAAATCAGCTCAATTGCAAGGTGTCTGGCAATTCTAGGAAAAGACACAAAACCTTTCCATCCTGCTTGGTCATGTTTAGAGCTGCAGATGTGTTTGAAGAAGTCTCAGACATTCAGGGGCTAGCCCATTGTGAAAATAATTTCACAGCAGTGGTTGTTCCTTCCTTTCATTCATCCTTTCCCATCAGTTTCCTTGAGATGTATTTCAGTTCAATGACCTATCACAGGTGTGATAGGTCATTGAACCTATCACTTCTTAAAGTGTATCTCATAAATAAATGTAATGAATGTGAAATGTTGCATCCAAGGATGTTAGCTTGATTTCTCTCTTTACGAAATTGTAGATGGTGCTAAAACTAAACTGTAAAATGGAACAATTCAAAGTAAATTCTATTTGAGATAATTTTATTTGTTACTCCTTTTGTAACTAACTATACAATGAATATAGCTGTAGGCTTTATTGTAAATATTTTTTCCTGTTTTGCTACAATGTCACCTCATTTTGGCACTTTCATTAGTTATGGGACAAAAGACATTGTACTGCTCAGTACTGAACTGCTTTGGCAGAAAGGTGTGGTTTTGATTTACTGTTGTATGTAATTACTCATTTGCACATAGATGAACCACATGACAGTTAACAGAACTTTTTTCAGTTTTTCAAATTGGCATACATGTGAAGTGCAACTGATCTGGATTGAGAGTAACATGACTGGTTAAGCACAGTAATCTTTGTAATAAGCTTGTGGATTTTTTATCTTATTCTTTGGAATTTGTTGCCTTTAGTGATGCAGTATAAGAATTGTGACATACAATTCAATACAGCTGAATGAGGGGGTGCATTTGTGTAGTTAGGACTGTCAGGAGCAGCAGAAGATTGGAGCATAAACAATGTTTAAACCATCAAAAAGAATTCAATCTTCCTGCAGAATAGATAGTCTTCTATCTATCAAATGCTGTCATTTGATTAAAAAGTGTTTATGCAGTGCTGATCACAAAAATAATTCTGGGCCAGTTGTATTGTCCGTAAAATAGTCAGATTCCAGTCACACAATTTTTATCAGCCTAGGTTGATTCTTCTGTTTCACATTCAAAGCTCAGATATATCACTAATCAAAAGACAACAGACACTAGGATGCTGAAATTTTGAATGACTTCCAGAGACTAAATAACGCTGCTTTTTGCAACAATGCTTGGTTTTTTTTTTCCAAAGTAGACATATTGCAAGAAGCTTTAAATATATCAACTGCTTCTTCTAGTATAGTCTCCTTGAAATGCAATTATATTGGTCTGTTGAGAGAATTAAGCTGGTTGCAAAACTTGTAGACTTTGAAGTGAAGATTTTACCCAACTGGATTTACATGTTTCCTGAGGATAGTATTTAATTATGCAGTTTTCATGTTGCAGTAATCCAGAGTGTACAATTTCTTGAGTCTTTTCAAAAGCACAAAGAAATAAAAGTATTCCCTAGTTCTTTAGCACACACAAGTCCCCAAAGAGCATCTGCTGTTGTAAATAAATAGGCATCAGTTAGCCAAGGGTCAGCTATTGTCTATCAGAATTTGAAGCTAATTGTACAGCCCAACATAGTAGAGTGTCTGGGATGCATGCTTAACAGCTTTTCTTGAGAGCTAATTACTTTGTCATACATAAAGCAAGCTACCTCCTCTTACAATTGCTGTTTGTAGAGTTAATTAGCTTTGCCAGCATAGCTTTGCTAATCAGCTTGCCTTTTCTTAGCAATTAATGGTTCTGTGGAGTGTGGTAGCACATTTGT
Source organism: Grantiella picta (assembly GCA_013397955.1). Taxonomy (NCBI): domain Eukaryota; kingdom Metazoa; phylum Chordata; class Aves; order Passeriformes; family Meliphagidae; genus Grantiella; species Grantiella picta. The sequence goes on from VZRM01015739.1 coordinate 551,286, forward strand.
ATTGCATTCTCAAAAGGCAGTGCAAAAGGAAGAGTTGACATTATGTGCATTAGCATTCAGCAGTTCATAGAGATTACTTAAAATTAACTGGCTCAAACTTGAGAAATCAAGCTGCAGCTTGAACTGTATGTATCAGATATTAGTCTTTTTAGTTGCTTCAACTTGCAAGAACAACTCAAAACCAGGAATACAGTTTTAATGTAGTTTCTGTGTCTACTTCCATTTCCTTTTTTCTTCTCAATGTCAGTTTTAAAGCATATGTACAAAATAGTCCTTAGGTAATTTCTGAAGATAGCATAGTCCTGTAGCCATTCTTTGGTTAGGAATGTGGGAGTCATTAGCAGCTTGTCAAGGTGTCCTGTATCTACTAGTCACTGTTTTAGAGAAAACATGAGCAATTTATAGTTAGCACCTGGAGGATGTGCAGGGAAAGATTTTTTTTGCTGCTAAGCTGTCTGATCAGATATTGATCCAATCATTAATTGAACAGTTGATGTAGAATACATAGGACCTATATAATTTAACTTCCAAAATTACACCTCATTGTTCCTGCTAAGCAATTTGGTATTTGTTCAGTGATAATTTATTAAATATTCTATGAACTCTTGTAAAATAAACATCTTCTATTTTCTGAATAACTTCCTATGTGATCCTTTGTTTCTTTTCAAGTAAAAAGATTTAATGGATTTTTAGGGAAGAAAGATTTTTATTCTTCAATATACATCTCTTCCTAGATTGCTCATGACTATAATGCTCATGCCTGTTATAATATTCTTGGTGCTTTGTGAGACTTGAGTTTCTCCTTTTGTTGCACTTAACAGAGTGATTTTTCAGCACTATTATGGTATTTTTTAACAGCAGTATTTTACAGGCCAATTTAAGTTTATTCCAATGCATGTTACAATTTTGTTCTTGCTTCTGGTCCCCTTCCCTTCATTTTTTTTAAAGCCTGATGTACTTTCTTCTTACTAAAGCATTCCTCAGATTTGAGTATTGTACACACAGTAGTATCTTGCATTTTGCCTTTTTGTATGTTAAGCTGCTCTTGGATTAGAAATAGAGTAGATTATCTGTTTAATTTTGTCTTTTTTTGATTATGTATGCATTTTTTGCTTTTTATATCTGCATCACATGCTTTTTTCTTTTTGTCAAAGATGTGTTTACCCATTTTCAGGCCTCTAACATGTCACAACTAAAATTAATTCCATGAAAGTCATAAAAACTGCATGCATTGAAACAGGGCTGGATTGTTAACTGTTTTGTGCCAAGAACTTTGGGAGGTTCAGAATTTAATCAGCTTAAATGGTGGCTATGATCTGATGATAATTTTGCTAGTAAACTAAGAAATTGCAATGTCTGTCAAAGTGATGTGGTTCTAAAGTAATCGGTTTGTGGGATTTTTTTTCTTCAGTCTTATGATAATGGCCTGGCACAGGGAGCTGGACTGGAATCTCATGGTAAGAATGTTAAAGTGTTCTACACCTTTGACCTGTTATTGAAAATGCTGTAGGAGGTGCAGGACATGCCATACCTTTCCTTCTTCTCTGATTTTTAAGGAAGTGAGGAGGAACAAATCCAAAACATGCATCCAGATATCACTTCTTCCTTTAGATCTAGCTTAATATATGAACAGGTGGGCTCTTAATATATCAGCTCCATTAATCTTACCTTTAATGAGTGTTTTATTAAAAGGTGTGGCTCTAGTTCTGAGCTGTTACTGACAGAGCAAACTTTTTCCACATATGCCATCATCACTCTGAGGATTTTATCTGCAAGAGATTTTGTGCAATGCACCCGATCATTTCCAATTTCAACTGCTTTAATGCGACCTAGAAGCATTTCCTCTGATAGACCACAGCATCTGTTGTGGGCTCTAATCTTGAAGAAACAGTTAATTTTTGTAGAGATGGAAGATGTAGATAGGAATCCCCAAGAGACTGCTATTTTTAAGCAGTTTCTATGCCATGAAGTAGCGGTCTGCTTGTGACAGAGGAACTCTTGATTTCTCTGTGACTGATACTGAAACTTGCGCTGTAGTCTGTCTGACACAGTGGTGATTGGTCAAAGGCTGGGCTTGATGATGTAGGAGATCTTCTCTAACCTAAGTGATTCTATGATTCTATCAAATGTTTGCTGTCTTTATCCTTAGTACTGAGCTTTGATAGACTTTTGTCTGCTTTCTTCCTGCTAATCAATGAAGCTGAAAAAAATTAAATTATACCCCTAGGTATTAAAACAATTGGTAACTAACTTTCTGTATAGAATGTTAACTATAACAAGTAACAGTACTTCAGCAGTCTTTTCCTGCTGCATTTCAGCATCAGAATGAAAATAACCTTACAGCTCCTAGGGTCTTTCAGCACCAGGATAACGTCAGGAACTTTAGGGCCCAAGTTGTCTGTCAACAGGTTGCTTGTGGTCTTTCCCAGCTTCTGATTTTATCATATCAGGCAGTAGATTCAAAGTAATTTTGATGGGCTTTAAAAAGTGATGGCTGGGCTACATAAAGAACATGAGTTTGTGTTTTAATTTACCGTGCAGCTTCCTTGAGAATAAAAAATTCCTTAGAAGCACAATTTGTATATATTACAACCATGAGAGTCCAGGAGTCTTTTCACTGTATTAACTGTTCTTTTTTAATTTAATTTTTTTTTCTCCTTCTGCTCACCAGACACTTCTGTCTGTTTATATCCTCTGGGGGATTGTGTCTGAGACTGGCTTTGGCATCTCTGCTTCAGTCTGACTGCTGGCATCCCAGTAGCTTTCTTTTTTAAGTTACAAATAAAATGTTTCTGTTGCAATGCCATTTACTTATTTCTGGGGTGCTGTGTAATGTAAATTGCACAGCATTGAGAGAAAAATCAGCTTTAAGAAAATGAGCTGATTTATTTGTGCAAGAGCTAGGTTGAGGGGTCTTTTTCCCCCTTTGACATACTTGCTCAAGTAGAGTGTTCTTATTTATTTGGATTTTAGACTTGGAATTAAATTTTTCATACTTTTAAAAGTCTGTTGATTTAATTGCTGACAGCTTAGTTGAAGTTCTGACTGAGCTCATACAGGCTTCAGTGAAAATCTGGGTACCAAAGCACTGCAAACTCTGCTCTCTCTTCACAGGTGGCTCTACATTTTGTGGTATTGCATCGCTGTGTTTGATGGGCAAATTGGAGGAAGTCTTTTCAGAAAAAGAACTGAACAGAATAAGAAGATGGTGTATAATGAGACAACAGAATGGCTACCATGGACGACCCAACAAACCTGTAGACACTTGCTATTCCTTTTGGGTGGGAGCAACATTGAAGGTAGTGTACAGAACAGCTGTAGAGATAGTTATTGACCTGTTTTGATTTCTTTAAGGACCATTTTCTTTGCTTGAAAGAGTTAGATATTTGACAGAAGTGCACCAATATGGACCGATGGCTATAAATGTATCTCGTCTTGCAAAAAATGCAGGAAATGGAGGTTTACCAGATTAGTGCCATCTGTGCTGTCACTACTTATCTCAAAAATAGGCACTGTTAGTTAAAAATACACTAAGACTTCATATATCACTGTTATGCTCTAACTTCTTTTCAGCTCTTGAACATATTCCAATATACAAATTTTGAGAAAAACCGAAATTACATCCTGTCAACTCAAGATCGCCTTGTTGGTGGATTTGCCAAGTGGCCAGATAGCCATCCAGGTAAAACAACTTTTCAAAATTACAGTGAGTGTGTTCTAAGTAAGAAATACAGACCAGCAGTCATGTGTCTCAGAGATGTAAGCAAAATCATACCCTTCAAAAAATAAAAGCTAAAAAAACCCTTCAAAATATAATAAGATTTTCATTTTTTAAGTGGAAAGAGGCAGACAATTTTTTTCCTTGTTCAGCCACAGAATAAGTTAGTTGTTGTTGTTTAGATTACTGTTGAAAGAATACCACTGTCTATTTAGTGTGTCTTTAACTGTTCTTTTTAGAGGGAATATTGTATTGTGGGTATCTCTGTAAATTGATTAATATATCAAAACATTTGTTTCTTTAGTAAAGTGATCATTTAAGCTTATTCAGAAATCATTGATATATGTAAAAACAGTCAAAGTTTACATAGTTATATACAATGATTTATAGATTGTGGTTATATGAGTATATCTGAATGTTAGTTATTATGCTTTTAGAAGTGGAGAATTTGAAGTAGTGAAAAAAACTAGAAAGGATGGTAAAGTATTTTAATTTTAAAAGTTGGTAGAATTCAGTTAAGGTATTGTAAACCTGTGAAAACAAAACTTGTGTCAGTAGTGTTGCCCATGACATTTTGTACAGGGAATGTGAACAGTCTGTAACTGACCAAGTAAGATAAAAATTTAGTCATAATAAAGGAAGAGTCTGTTCAGAATCTGTGCCCTGATATTTAATCCCTTCATAATTTCATTTTGAACAACAGTTGAGAATTTTTCAAGGTGAACCCACACCGAAGATACAGTCCTTGTGATAGATTTGCTTCTGCAACTTCCCTGAAATACAGTTTAGGATTCCTGAGGAATTCAGTTGTATTTACTTTGCTTTAAATAGATTAATCAGTATCATTTGGAGGGATTTTTTTTGTTTATCTTAATGAAACATTTACCTTGTGAGCTAGAGATTAGAGAAGTCTGTTTCAAACACCTGCCATGTGTGAAGTGCCTTAACCTGCCTTGAATTTAATTTCCTTTTATGGCAAGGTTACCCACTTTGTTGACCAAGGAAAGCCAGTTGATGTGATCTAAGGCTTTCAATTCTGTCTCTCCCAGGATTATTCTGGACAAACTGTCCAGCACACAACTGGATCACAGGTCAGGCACAAAGGGTTACAGTGAATGGGGTGACATCAGACTGGTGACTGTCACTGGTGGGGTTCCACAGGGCTCCATCCTCAGCCCTGTGCTCTACATCTTCAGAAATAACAACTTGGGGCTGGGAGGGATACTAACTTCACAAATGACACTAAATTGGGAGTAGCTGTTGACTCCCTTGAGTGCAGAGAAGTCTTGCAGAGAGACCTGGAGAAATGAGAGAGATAGGCAATCACCAACAGTATGAAGTTTAACAAGGACAAGTCCCTGATGTATGGATAGACTGGGAAACAAGATTCTGGAGAGCAGTGTTTCTGAAAGGGACCTGGTGATCCTGGTGGATGACAAGGTGAACATGAGCCAGCAGTGCCCTGGCAGCCAGGAGGGTCACCTGTGTCCTGGGGGACATCAGGCACAGCATTGCCAGCAGGGCAAGGGAGGGGATTGTCCTGCTCTGCTCTGCTCTGCTCTGGGGCAGCCTCACCTCCAGTGCTGGGGGCAGTTTTGGGAGCCACAACACAGAAAAGACATTGAGCTGTTAGAGACCCATTAAAGGCCATGAGGATGGTGAAGGNAGGGAATGGCCTGAAGTTGTGTCAGAGGAGGTTTAGGTTGGATTTTAGAAAAAGGTTTTCCATCCAGAGGTTGGTTTGGCACTGGAACAGGCTCCCCAGGGAGGTAGTCACAGCACCAAACCAGAGAGAATTCAAGAAATGTTTAGATAATACTCTCAGGCACATTGTGTGACTCTTGGGGTGTCCTGTGCAGGGCCACGAGTCAGACTTTGATTGTCTTTGTGGGGTCCTTACAACTCAGGGTATTCTATGATTCTGTCTTTTAGCATAGTTATGACTGAGATAAGATTTGAGAAAGGCAAGACAAATAATTGTTTTTCTTTGATGTGGGTGTACACATGTGTGTATTTTCCAGGCTTATTTTAGCATTTTTTCTTCAGCCCGATGGTGACATAAGGCTGTGGTCACATTTTGAAGGAGAAGGTGAAAAGTTAGTGCAGTTCTGATATGAAGACTATAAATGCAACATTCCAAAGATTGTTTCTGAGGAATTGTGTTTCCATTGTTATACAGCTGAGCTTCCTGCAAGCTTAGTCTCATATCTGAAAGGCAAGCTGTCTTTTGATTGTTTTATGTCAACACAATAAAGACTTCCAAGACTTAGTCAGAATTAGATTTGAACTTCTGTAGCTCCTACTTTGTAAAAGCGCTGTTTAAATTTGGGTAGTCAGCCTGTCTTTGCTGTGCAATAGTATTTTTAGGAAGAAGAATAGAAGAAATTGCAGATGACAGTCAACTGCTTGTGATAATCCATGTATTACATGGATTTGCAATGTTAACAAGTAACTCTTCTCATCTGATTATTCAGGGAAATACTACTTTGTAGTCTTGATGTGTTCCCATGCTAACAAACATCAAACCTTTGTTGGTTCTGGAGGCTATTACCATTATTCAACACAGAAGTGATAGGACAAGAGGAAACAGCCTTAGGTTGCACCAGAGGAGGTGTAGATTGGGTATTAGGAAAAATTTCTTCACTAGAAGGGATGTAAAACATTGGAACAGGCTACTCAAGGCTGTAGTTGAGTCACCATTCTTGGCGATATGATGTGACACTTAGGGACATGGTTTAGTTCTGGTCTGGGCAATGTTAGGTTAAGGATTGGACTCTGATCCTAGAGGTCTTTTCCAGCCTAAATGGTGCTGTGATCATTTTAGTCAGATACTGTGGCTGCCCAGACCTTTCTCGTGAGAATTTTCTTGTGTTTTTTATAAACAAAGATAAAGTTTGGATGTTATTAAAACAGTTTCTCGAGATGTGCGCAGTTCAGGCCTGGCCAATAGGCTTGGGGGAAGGTTCGGACTGACCAATCTGAGTGACCTCTGAAAAGTCTATATAAGTTGGAAAAATAAAAAAAATAAATCTCTCTTTGATCCATACAACTTCTGGAGGGTCTTTTCTCTTTGCTAGCAGCTCAACAGCGACAAGATACTAAATTACTGACACCTCCACAGAGTGCTATGTGTTGAGATTTTGCAAGGGGCACATGAAGTTCGCATCTTCTTTCCATCTTTAGCCTGTGAGTTCTTGGGCCAATAATCCCATCCAATAGCTTTTTGCTGCCCAGAGGAGGCAGACTCAGCAAGCTGGAATCCTGGTGTAAGGCAGGCATCAGGATCAGTGTGGGACAGGAGAGTAGGAGTATTCTGTTTTGGTGGCAGTCATCTCTTGATCAACTGTATGAATTTGTATCCTTGTGTAATCTCAGGGAAAAGGGTAGTTAGGAAAAGTAATGGCTTCTTTAATTTCTCTAAGTCTTGCTGTTGGAAGCTATTGGCACTAATTTTGTTGTTTCAGTAATTAGTTGCTCATAAAGTAACCAGCCAAAAAATGCTTGCTTTCTGAACCGGTTCTTTTCAGATGCTTAAATTCTTTTGCTTTTTGGCTGTGGCACTCAGAAAAAATAAAGTAGGGTGCAAGTTGTTACAAAAGAAATCGGGACTTTAGTTCATGCTGGTAGCTTTGGGGAGAAATGGATTCCTTCCATCAAAACTCAAGTTTAAAACAGAGCACTTTTATTATTTGTTTTCCTTGGCTGTAATTATTTGGGGGTGTCTGGATATGGGAACACTTGGCTGTTACAGCCTGAAATAATTTTATTTTTCCTTTTCTGTCCTTTTCAGATGCTTTACATGCCTACTTTGGGATCTGTGGTTTGTCATTAATTGGAGAACCTGGTATTTGCAAAGTTCATCCCGCCCTGAATGTAAGCACAAGAGCTTCAGATCGTCTTCACCACCTTCATCAGATCTGGAAAACACGGACTTTAAACAGTGTTCAGATGACACACATCTCTCTACATGACTGATTCAGACTTGAATTTAGTTCTGGTAGCATAATTGTAGCCCAGGGTAAAAAGCCATGTATAACCAATGTGCTCTTTTAAGTGCTGGAGTCATACAATCAGATCTGTGTTGCTGGCATCACTTTGACAGGGAGTTGCCTTCAGCAGGTTATTCTGCATTGTGAAAAGGGAGATATTTTGATTATATAGAAGTTTGTCACCGCAGATCATAAATGGCTTTTCAGATGGCTTTAATTCTAAGAAATCCCTTGAGGCATTTAAATTTTATTTTTAATTCTAATTCATTTTAATTTTAATTTCATTTCAATTCCATTTTAATTTTATTTTTCAAATTTGTGCATACTGTGTTAAAATATATAATGGGGAAGTATTTTCAAAATTGTTTACATATCATACAGTATAGCACAGAACGTTGGAGTTCTTTATAATATTACTGTTTGACGTATTTTTGGGTAGAGAACCTTCCCATATTAAGTCTCAGTTAAAAGTTACCTATTATCATCAACTTTCAGATGCCATAAACTTTGTTTTCAGAAACAAATTAATTAAATACAAATAAAATTATTTTATTCCATATACTGGGCTTTCAAAGTTGTGTGGCCTTACTAAATGGATTTCATAATTTTTCTGAGTAGGCTTTACACAGATGCAGTGGATTGTTAGCCAGATAGAGAGTTTTCATCTGAAATAGTTTCTCCATGTGAAGTTCACTAAGAGTATGGCATATTGATGTCTGTCTTACAGTAAATAAGAGATATTCAACCCAGTCTTTTGGAAGCATGCCTGTGTGTGAGAGTAGCATTAGAACCTGCTTCTGAAGACAAACCTTTGCAATACATTGAAGTTGTTCAACTTAGAGTAATGATGAACATTCTCAGCTTCTTTAGTGCTTTACTAGTGCCTTACTTTGTATGCTTGAAGTGCTGTTCAGAGTTGAAGCAGGTAACTTTGCAGCTGGTGTATTTGTGGCAGGTCAGTTTGTGCATTCAGTAGACACCATGAAGTCCTTCTACTTGCCATTCATTAACAGCACTTTCTTTTTCTAAAGGTTCCAAAGACAAATGAAGACTTCTTAAAACAGATTAAGTGCGCCATTTGCCACTGCTGAGCCCAAAGAGACAGGATATAGACCCTTTTGGTCACCAAAAGGGCTTTGGGGATAAACATGACTCCTGTTTTGCAATGCAGGGCAAGTGAAAAGGGTAGAGTAGTTGTGCTCCAATCACATGTGTCGCAGAGATCCAGTAGATATCTTTAGGCTACCAGAACAATCCCAAGTGTCCAAACCTGTAGCAGCCTTCCTACCTAAATAAGTTGTTTTTATTTCTATAGTAGATTAATTTACATGGCAGCATTGGGAGCATCACTAGTGATAGTGATCTGCTTAGAAAAGCAGAGGAGGAGCAGGGGGGCAGTAAGATGTGTGATCTAGACATGTCGCAGTAGACACTTTACTTGGAGGAGGAGAGACTAAATAGTTGGAAAAATTAGGAGGTCTGGAGGGCTCAAACCAAGAGAACTGTAGGACTAGTACTGGGGAGGGGGAATGAGGTGCTTGAGTAGGACTGGTGCAGAGTAAGAGAAATGAAAACTGGGAGATACCAAGGGTGGAGGCGAGAGAAAAGAATGTGGAGTAAGAATGGAACCAAACTGGTGGAAAGCATTTGAGCTGCCAAGATTAAAAAGAGAGGTACTGACTCAAGGCACATGAGGGAGTTAAGGAGGGAAGATAGAGCTTGGGAATTGGTTTTATTGCCCACATGCTGAGATAAAATTCAGTCACATAAAAAGAACTAGCGAGATACCTAAAACAGAGAATCTCCCAGACAGGGGCCTCACTACAGCAATTTCTGTGGGAATCCTATTTTCCTGGAGAGGCTTTGTGGGGTGTTGGTCAGCAAAGGCTGAAGTAGCTTCCCTGAGCAGAAGACTCTTACGACTTATGGAGGTCTACCTAGATGAAAACCCATTTAAAACCAGGCAAGAAAAATCTTGGCAGTAAAAATCATTCAAAATAGCACAATATTTGCTTGTCGTGACATCGGATGGTGACCACAAGTTGACTCATGGTGGGTAGGATGGGTTTCTGTAACGTGGTGTAGTTACAATGAAGATGAGATGTAACTGTAGCTAACCACCCCCACTGCTGCTTCTCTGCCTTGTTGAACCATATTTGAGTTTTTTAGCATTACTACATACCCTGTTAGAGGGAATAGCTTTGAATTTACAAGAGTTGAATAAGGTCTTCTTAGTCTCTGCTGGGAAACAGCCTAAATATGCGTTCTTGCTTAGCTTCATGAGGAAATATGTATTTGATTATCGTGAGGCAAATCCATACTTGCAATATCCTAAACTATGGCTCCTGTGTTGCCCTGCCTGTGACCAGGTTCTCATCTGTGAAAGACATCAGGGTCCCTCAGCAGAAAATAAGGGGTGAAAGCAGAATATAACAGTGAAATAAGTTAAACAGTAAAATAAGTAGAAAATAACAGTGAAAAATCATACTATGTGAACAAGGGCTTAAATTCTCAAGGCAAATAATTTGGCAGTTTTATGCTTCAAAGAGCAGCTAACATTTCCTGCCATGTTTTCTGTGTCTGTAAGCTACCTTGGGTTCTTTACATGGATTTTACATTTCATATCTCCTTGGCCCCCAGTTATTCTACAGCTCTTTTTTTGTTCTTCCTAACTAAACTACAGCATTTTTTCATGCTACATGTTGACAGCAGAGCTACCCTTTTCTAAAGGTTATACAAGGCGTATTTGTTTCTCGTTAACTCCCAAAGTTTGATGAAGGCACCAAAATATGCATGCTTTCACCCCACACTATCTAATAACTTCAATTGGTATGAAACCTTTAATCTTTTTTAAGTTGATAAAAATCTGTACTAATAACCAACTCTGCATGCGTGATTTGCCATTCTAACTGCCCCAACTGATGTCAGGCAGACGAATGATAAACATTGAATGTTCCTGTGCAGCAGACATTTGGATTCTGCATGTATTGAATTGCCTCTCTGATTTTTCTGGTTTATTGTGTGTTCTGACTAGAAAAATGTTAAATGAGAAATCAATGGACAAGAATTTCACAGAAGTCCATAATCTAAAATTACTTTTAAAGGGGATACATCCAAATACAGATAAAACTTAAATGTGAACTGTGAACTTAAATGTAGCTAGAAAAAGCAAACCATGTGATTATTACCTACCTCTAATAATTTTGTGTTAACCTCAGCTTTACATTGCTGAGACTGAACCTACATAAGAAATTAATGCATTAAATGGCTTTACAGTGTGCTTGAGGATGTAAAACCTCTTGGCTATTAGATTGACAAATGCGAGTATCTCGATCCTATCCGAAACATTCCCAAACTATATCTGTGGCCCTAGTTTCTCTTCCAGAAAAACAGCTATAAAATGGTATGTTGAACAAATGAAGTTAAATATATTTTTTTCAATAGGATCTGAGTACTGGGGATTTAAACATTGTCATTAGGGCTTTCGGAGCCTCTTGATTTGTACATAGCTGCTGGCAGATATGATAACACCATTTTGAAAGACTGCTGCTAAGTATGTTTGTATGTATGAATTTTCATTTTGAGAACTGTTTTTTCTATATGGAACAATCATCATCACTGAAAAAAACTAGCAAGTAAATTAGGCATTGCAGAAATACCTGAAGTATGTATGCTGAAGCACATATTAAGAATACCTTGCTCCACGCTCCAATGCCCAAGGTAAAAGACAACCTGAGAGGAGCTGAAGAAGCTACATCAAATGTGCTTTCTCCATGGATGCCAGTATAAAAATTAAATACTCTGTAGAAACAGTTGTGTTCACTGAAAAATGTATTTCAACTTTGTACTGAGTGAGCTATTCAGTAGGAGGTTATCTAGTGTAGAAGGGAAGAAACAGAGATATCCAAAGTCAAAGCTTTTGTGGACAGCCCATCTCCTGGCATTTTGGAGGAACCCTGGTATCAGTGTCCCTGTGGAGGTCAAAGAGATGTCAGGACAGAGAGACCCTGGGTAAGAAGATGCTATTGCTGCAAGCAAAATTTGAAACATCTCCAAAATTCATCAGTTGAATGATATTTTTTGGTCTGTTAAGGTTGATGCTAATTACTGTGGTGGTTCTGAAAAGCTCTTCTTTTTCTGTTGCAAGAAGAGACCATTTAACAAGTTTTCCTCACTTTAGACAACATTGAGTGTAAAAGAAGCCTCAACATCTTTATACTAAATGGTTATTAAATTACTCCACTGAGTGGTTACAGTGTGTTGTAGATGTACACTTTCGGTTCAGCATTTTAAAGCTTTTGTCTTCCTGGTCTCTATTTGCCTGATTAGTTTCTGATTTTAATAAAAATCAATGAACTGTTGGGAAACTGAGGGAAAACCCTGAAATTCCTTGTGAACTGTAGCTCTTGTCATGTCTTTTTTTTCAAGTTCTATGTCCTGGGTGAGGATCTGTCTTCCCGAGGGCACAGAAAATGACAACCTCCAAAGGTTTTCAATCTGAACCCACCAAAGGCAGCAAACCCTGACACTACTGCTTTATTTTTGAGGCACTGGAAAAGTGCCTTTTTTTATATCTACGTTGTGAGGACATCATAGAATGGCTTGGGTTGGAAGGGACCTTAAGAATCATCCATTCCGACATCCCTGTCATGGGCAGGGACACCTCCCACTAGGTTGCTCAGAGCCCAGTCCTACCTGGATTTGAACACTTCCAGGGATGGGGTATTCACAGCTTCTCTGGGCAAACCTGTTCCCAGTGCCTCACCACACTCACAGTGAAGAATTTCTTCCTAATATCTAATCTAAGTCTACTCTCAGTTTAAAGCCATTCTCCCTTGTCCTGTCACTACATGCCCTTGTAAAAGGTCACACTCCAGTTTTTTTGTAGGGTCCCTTTGGGTACTACAAGGTGCTATAAGGTCTCCCTGGAGCCTTCTTCCCAGGCCAAACAACCCCCTCTCAGCCTGTCTTCGTAGGAAGGATGTTCCAGCCCTCTGGTCATCTTCATGGCCTTCTCGGTACGCACTCCAGAAGGTCCGTGTCCTTTTGTTGAGGATCCCAGAGCTGGACACAACACTCCAACAGGATCTCACCAGAGCAGAGCAGAGGGGCAGAATCCCCTCCGTCCTCTGCTGCCCGTACTGCTCTGGATGCAGCCCAGGACACATTAGGCCTTCTGGGCTGTGTGCACATGGCTGGGTCATGTCCAGCCTCTCATCCACCAGCACGCCAAGTCCTCACAGGGCTGCGCTCAACCCATTTGTTGCCCCGCCTGTCTTCATGTCTGCAGGACCTTGGACTTGGCTGTGCTAAAATGCATGAGGTTTGCACAAAGTCCTCTTCTCAAGCCTGTCCAGGTCCCTCTGGATGCAATCTCTTCCAGTGTGAGGACAGCACACAGGGATGGCACACAGCTGGGTGTCATTGGCACACTTGCTGAGGATGCACTCAATCCCACTGTCCCTGCTGCTCGCAGGGATGTTGAACAGTGCCAGTCCCAGTACCAGACCCTGCCAAGGCCACTCGTCACTGGTCTCTACTTGGACGTTTAGTGTTCAGTGAGACCATACAGTCCATTCCTTACCCATCGAGTGGTCCACCTCTCCAGTTTAAAGCAAGGATGTCATATAGGACAGTGTCAAAGGCTTTACACAAGTCCATGTTTATGCTGTCAGTTGCTCTTTCCACATCCATCCATGTAAGCCCATTTTAGAAGGCCACCAGAATTGTCAGGCACAATTTGCCCTTAGTGAGGCCATGCTGGCTGCCACAGAGCACCTACTTACTTTACACATGGCTTAGCATAGTTTTTAGGAGGATTTGCTTCATCATCTTGCCTTTCACAGAGGTCAGACTGGCGTCCTTTAAAATGTCTGTCTGTAGGTACAGGCTTTGTACTTGGGAATGGGACTGGACAGAAGTGGCTGCTATCACTGGAGAATTAGGAGAAGTAGGATTCTGAGGAAGAATATGGTCCTGACTTTCAGTAAAAAGAGGAAGTTCATTGAGGAAGAGAAAATCTGCATGCTCTCACTTTGAGAATTAAAACTGTTAAGGAAAGAGCTTTCAACTTTCCAGATAAGTTGTTTATATTAAATTCACAAATGCAAGGAGGGAGATATGAATGTGGCAGCTGTGTTTTGACAATTATAGCCTGCTTGTGAAGGTGGCTTCCATGTTAACTCGTAACAGTGATGATAACCAGGCCCTAGCTACCCTGTTGTACTGAGTCTGGCTGAGTTCATTTGCCCTCAGCAGCCCTCACAGTGCTGTGCTTTGCGTTGGTGGATGGAAAAGTGCTGATACCACAGTGGTGCTTTGGTTGCTGCTGGGCAGTGCTGGCACAGCGTCAGCAGTGTCTCCCCAATATTCCACCAGTAGGCTGGGGGTGGCAAGATCCTGGCAGTGGACACAACCAGGCCTGCTGACCCAAACTGACCGAAGCAATATTCCATGGCATATGACGTCAGCTCAGATATAAAAGCTAAGAAAAGGAAGTTGGACATTTTTTATTTACCATGTTTGTCTTCTGGAGCAACCACGCCACATGCTGAAGCTCTGTTCCCAGGAAGTAGCTGAACATTGCTCGCCAATGGGAACTAGAGAATAAACAAACGTTTCTTTTCCTTTGCTTATGCACGTGCAAAGTTTCACTTTTGCTTTAGTAAATTGCCTTATCTCAACCTATGAGTCCTTTTCCATCTTATTATCTCTCTCCTGTCCAGCTGGGAAGGAGAGTGATAGAGTGGCTTGGTAGGCACCTGGCACAGGTCAACCCACCACACCTGTGCACAAGTTAAGCAACCACTTTGTATGCTCAGTCTGGGAGAGCATGAAGGCTTTCGTGAGACTATTTGTGCAAGATCCACCCTGGGCTTCCATCCAGAACTCTCCCTGTGTTCCCTTTGCTTCAGTACATGAGACAGAAGCTCTGCCTCACCCTAGGAGGGAGGATCCCACGTTATTGTTTTATGTGAAATCTGCAAAAGGAAAATTTGAAGTGAAAATGACAGAATAAAAGTCAAGGCAAGTTTTTCTGTGGTTTATTACCCTTCCTGAGTGCTTGTGGGACAGGAGCGATGCTTATGCTGTCTAGAAAGCTAAATATGCAACACTGCTGTTGAAATTGCATACTGCCTTCGGTTAATTTAAAGGTTTCCCTTAGCACAGAGTTATATTTATTTCCTGTTGTGCTGTCCAGAATTCATCATTTAACCTTCTTTAAATTACAGCCAAGCCATACTAAAATAACCTCACTTGACCAAATTGCATTTTAATCTTTGTCCCAACATCCATTCTGCTTATTACATCATAAGAGCCTTCTTTAAATTCAGACTTGATGTGGAAAGGCATAATCTGTGTAACCCTGCTGCCCAGGGAGCATTTGTCAGGGAGCTCTCTCACAGCAGGTTAGAGTAAGAACTGTTAGGCATGGTGTAGGGACAGTTTCTGCCTTAGGGCACTCTGGTGGGCTCTTAAGGACCCTCCTGGACTATTTCTTAAGTTCTTTAGGTCCACTTTAATATTTTTTTAAATGCCACCTCCACCTCCCCCAGACTCCCAACCTGCGAATTCTTAAACCAAGGAGAGTTTTGCTCCGCTGGGACTGTTTATTGTAGAGCCAATCTGTGAGGTACATAGATGAGAAGGCGGGGTGGGGGGAAGGTTTCTATAAATAGCACAAAAATACTTCAGAGGAAATCAGAAATCTTAGGCTGGGCATACATGCACTCTGGTCTGAACACTTGTACTTTACAGATCAGCTGTCCTTGGGAGGTACTCACTGTCCAGCATCCTTCCAAAATATCCTCTGAAATACACAGCTCTCTGGTGAGCACAAGGACAGGAGTGTACTCAAGAGGAGGCCTGATGAGGCTTTCCAACACAGGCAAAGGGCTGTTCTGTATTTTTGCATACAGCTCTATATATAACTCCCTGTATGAGGCCAGAATGAATCCTGCAGGGTGGTGATAACATGCCCTCTGTGACTGCCCAGCTGCTATAGATAGATTCCTCTCCAGACCATGCAAACTGCTACTACCACCAATTTTTTCTGATGGCTCCGTGCCTTGACATCTGTTTTCAGTGTAAAAAAACTCCAGCCTCAAGCAACTTCCTTCTACAGAATGAGGAGGTGGTAGTACCAATGAGGACTGTGATGGTGGCCGTCTAAACGAAAGGTGTAAACTGTGTTAACAAGGTGAGCTGCTCTGGCCATAAGACCAAGCCCTGTCCCCTTCACTTCTGCCAGCCCTGGTTTATCTCACCTCTTATTAAACACAGGAACGAGGGAAGAGCAGAGGCACATGTTCTGTATGCCCAGGATACACTCCTCCCTGCTGAGGGGCACTGCCAGCTCTGAGCATGAGTTGGGAACAGCAGCTGTAGGTGTGACAGCTGTTCCCCAGCCCTGTGACAGCTCCTGTGCTCAGTGGCCACCAGCACAGACCCGGACAGGCACCCGAGCCTGCTGCTGCCCCTCGGGTCCCTGTGCTTAGCAGCAGGTAGGCTCCTGGCACATTTCTTCTTCTGCCCTGGACAGTTCTAACACTACATTTCCCTTATCATCTGCCTGAAACCTCTCAGGGCTGTTGCAAGCTTTCTCATCTCCCATGACTCCAAGTCATGGTCCAGAAGCCACAGAAAAGGGAGGCTTCACAGGTCCCTGCATAAAGCAAACACAAGCACACTGTTTTTGGCTGCAGCAGAAACCTGAGCAAACACGCAGGCATTTGAGATGTTACGTAGCGTCTGTTCCCCAGAGAGGGCAGTTTTTTAAGCCAAAGGCTCCACCGACTATGGAGAGCAACAGTTCCCACAGTTTGCCTTCTATAAAAGGAAATTAAATTCTGCAGCAGCTGTTGATCTGATAGCCAGTCTGGACTGGACCCCCTCCTATCCCCTTACTGGCTGCCCAGCCTACTCCAGCTACCCACAGACCACTTGTCCTGTCAGAAAAAACTGAGCTTTCTGGTGCTTTTTGATGCTAGCCAGAAATGGAGTGAACAGGGATATAAAGGAAGCTTTTTATTATTTTTTTCTAATAAGTAAATGCCCCTGTGTCAGTCACTCTGGTGAAGTTCTGTGCTCTGGAAACACTGGCAAGTGACGATTCAGGCAGTTTAGAGGTGCTTCGTCTTATGGGTTGAGGCAGTTCTAGCCCAAACACTTCTGCTCATCTACTGCTGTCAGTCAGGAATGGAATATTCTTATTTGTGTTACGCTAATGGTAAAAAAAAATTAAACCAGGCTAAAATATCTATTTTGCCAATATTCCACGCACCTTAGTTCAACATAAACACAGTAAAAAATGTAATAAATAATATGATATTCCAAACTAGTAGGAGTTTGTCTATCTTTAACCTCTTTGAAATCCTTGTCTGACAAGTTATTTGGGGAAGACACTGAGCGGGGCCACCCTTGGCATACTAACATGCATCCGACTTTCCACAGCAGGGCAAAGTGAGTGTGCCTCTGTGGATTTAGGGTGTTGTAACTGAGTTGGAAAAAAGTCTATTCCACTCAGTTAGGTTGCTGCATCAGGAAGGCCTTTCCAAGCATGCTGGAAGAACTGCTGAAGTTGCCAAGCAGTCTGTAGAAGTCAAAGGAATGAAAAGAAATTTGTATGGGAATCCAGGGAGAGTTCATTTTCCAGAAACTCCAGAATAGTGTGTAAGTTCTTGTGGGCCCACAGCGGGGACTCACATCATGAGGGATTCTGCTGCTGCCTGTGACCCACGGAATGAAGGCGACCAAGCTCACACACAAAGGCTGGGAGCAGCTCACTCTGCCCTGTGGTGTCTGTGGGACAGCCCTTGGAGCTGTGGCTCCCTGCTGCTGCACCCTGTGGCTGGCTCTGCACCTCGTGGTGCTCTGTTTGCCCTGCACTGCAACACAAATGGGGAACCAGGCAGAGCCATGATCTGGGCTCTGGACCCCAAATACTGCTGGGCAGCCTTAGCATCCATCTCAGATCCAGAACAAATTATGCCTCAGATCCTCTCCACGCTCCACACGATGGGACCAGGGAGCAGGAGTGTCACTGAGCTCCACCCTTGGCCTTTTATTAACCCTACAAGGAACAATTTGCTTTGTAGTGATTTCAGAAACACTTCCCCAAGTGACATTTCTGGCCTTTTGCTTTGTGATGCACATTCCTTTCTATACATAAGCCAGCTTGTTTGAGCCAGTTGTTCTTTGACAGGTCACCAGCTCCTTTGTCAGGCTCCAGAGTGGGAAGGAGGCACAGGAACTCTCATCATTGTGGAGCTGCCTGCCCAGAGCCAGCAGTCAGTGCTCCTGCAGGCAGGTACTCCGGCAGCGTGACAGATGCCTAAGTGCTGATCCCAGCTGGATACTGGTGTTAAATGGAGTTATTGGTGTGGAGGTTCTGGAGAGCCTCAGATGCCCGGCAGGCACGCAGGTAAAGCAGCAGGTGCTGTGTGACATTCTGGTGCTGTGTGACACTGGGAGGGTCAGCCCTTGGGCACAGCAGGGTCTTCATCTGCCTTGCCCTGTGCAAAGTCAATCTGCAGGGAGCTTAATCCACCTTTAGAGTGGATTAAAGACTTTATTAACCCATGGGTAAATGCAGGGGATGAATTTCACTACAGGAGCACTGCATGCCAATTTGAAAAAGGAAAGTTAACTCAAGACTAATCCGGGTGTAGTTAAGCCGAAAGAAAAGTGCAGGAGCCCAGCTGACAGGTTTAAACCTTGAAGGCATGAATTGGATGGGCTTTGTAGAAAGGCGTAATAGTCTCTGAAGGCCAGCTGAGTCTAAAAAGCTTTTGTGTCTATGCTTCATTCTTCAGAGCCTTCACAGTTACAGACCTGCCCCTTTTGCAAAGCACACAAAATTACTAAAACATACATGACAACATTTGCATGCAGATCTCAGCAGTGCTCATCTTTCCCGTATCTTTCTCTGATTTGCATGTCTCTGATTTCTTCATTAGACACATTCTTTTAAGTAACTGAATAGAATCAGTAAATTAATAGACTCAAGCTTGCTGTGTTTTGCTCAATTAATATTGGTTAAAACTCTAGATACCCCAAATTCTCTTTGTATTGTCAAACTCGATTAATTGTAGTTGCAACAAAAAATGGCAATTACATGATATATTCATGGTATGCATAATTATGTACTTTAGCTTATTCCTCATAAATATCTAACAGCACACTCAATACATTAAATATTAATAGTAGTCTACATACTTAACCCATATTTTTTAAATGAGCTTGTTCCCAGGGGCATGTGATACTCTGCCAGTGTCACATGGGACAGGCTAGGAGAAAATCATACATAAAGATAATTTTCCAAACAGTGAAGATTCAGTTTTCTCTCTATACTTTATTTTGTGTGTTCATGTCTCAAAAATACTGAATGAATATATTAATGGAACTTGAACAGAGGTCTTTAAAAGGAGCAAGACAAAAAGCCTAGAGATAGGTATGTCCAGCATCAAAAAGCTCTGAGCATAGTAGAACAAAATATTTGGATCCAATATATCGTGGATTTGAAATTCACATTTTCATTTTATTACATTTGCCTGTGCCTGAGGACTTACAGCCAGAAGTAAGGGAAATGAGAGGTACAGGCAAAGGGTGAGAATTTCTTCTGGCCATTAGCAACTGAGTATGTTGTGTTAGCCAGAGAGCAGCAGCAGAACTGCTTCAGTATCTCCTCCTGCTTTTTAAAAGCCATATTAAGTCTTATGTGTTTAGTGACCTTCATGTTTTTGCCAGTATCTATTAGAACAAAGTATATAAAAATAAATAAAACCCTATTTCAGTCTATGGTGATGGGGAGTAAAAATTAGATCATTAAGAAGCTTTAGAGACATGGAAAAGGCAAAAATCAAATTCTCCAGAAGAAAGTGAAGATGTGATTTGACAGCTGCATCATGCGAGAGATCTGGGGATCTCAGGCTAAATTTGAATCCCGAGTGGAATTTATTAACCTAGTTGTCCGGGTGAAAGTGCAGGAATTGGCCATCTCGAGAAGGACCTCATTTAAAATGTGGAAGAGATGCAGAAGCAGACTTTTCTGACTGCTTGTGAAGAGGCTACAGAGACTTTTGCTCCTCTGTTTACCCCAGAGCAGCACAGGAAGGAATGGGGGGGAAAAGTCCCCTTGTGGTACCTAGAGCTATAGAGATGGGGATTATTGCAGGTCTGCCTGCAAGTACAGTGATCTTTGAAATAGTTTGGTCTCATTTGTCCTGCTTGCACCACCTTTCCAGCCATCAGAAGCTCTCATCCGTTTCATGGCAATTTATTTTCTGCCAGTGGCAGTTCACATCTACATCACTCCTCACAGGAGGAAGGAGTTTATATAAAATTCATAAACTATTCACATGGATTCTCTTTCATATTACTCAAGCTGGATGCAGGCTTCTGAATGCTGTTCAGAGAATAAAAGCAGGTCACAGTGTTTACCAGAGACATGCACACTCGCAGTTCAGAGGTGGTTTTTCCATGATTTCACATGTTTGCTCACATGTACAATTCAACAGTGAAGCAGTTCATGCTGAATACCAACACAATTTTCTACTATTTTTAGCATCACCTTTCTTGCATGTCCATTGTTCTGGCATTGTAATTCTCAGTGACATCGGAATTGTCTGAGATGAAAGTACATCACAGAAACATTTTCCCTCTGCATACTATAAAATGGAAGCTCTCTTTCTCTCCCTTGCACTACATTATTTGTGTTAGCCCGTAATCATATCACCACCTGCAACTGGTTTCAAACACTCTGTAAGTAGATTTCCTCAGTTGATGGTGGCCAGCAACTTCAGGTGTGGTGTACAGGGGCACAGTGAGGGAAGACCCACCCCACCACGGTGCTAGACAGCTGCTGAGGGTGTGTGCTTGACTGGATTCCCTGTGCAATGGAAATGGGAAAATATCTCACAGTCCTAGAGGAACAGAAAGACAAAAGCATCTGAGTAGGCTTCACTACTCAGATTTCATTTAGAAGTCAACTAAGACAGAGGAAGAGATCAAAGAGAAAATCTAGAGCTGTTGTCATTGCCCTGGGAGGATCAACATAATTCACAGGTCAGGGAACACAAATTTACTTTCTGTTTTAATTTGTATACCAACATGCCACCACAGAACCCTGTGTTGCATGAAATTTCAGTATTGTAATACAGGACTAGTTTTTCCACTGATATAAAATTATACTAATTAGTTTATATAATTCTGTAATCTGATTGGGATCCTTGGATTTTTGGAGACCTGCTTCAAATTTAAGGAACAGAAAACAAATAATATCCTATATGTTTCATTTTAACATAATATGACATTCTCTTAGATAATTTCATGACAAGCAAAGGCCGGAATTGATTTTCAGACATCCTTGTTCCTCAGAAAGAAACTGACTCAAGAGGTGAAACAAAAGAAAGAAAAGTATGAAAAGCAATTTCATATGTTGGATTTACATGGAACAGGTGAGGAGCTCCCAGCTATTTTTGACAGAGAGCCCACCTCAGTAAGGGTTGTGCAAAACACAGCCGTCAGTTACCAAGAGGGTTACCCTGGACCACCCAGCTGCAATGTGAAGCTTCTCCATCTGTCTACAGCCTTCCAAATGCACATTCCCCTGTCAGCCATCCTCCACTCAGCACAAAGGCTGCTATCCAAAGGGAAGTAAACAGGAGCCCTTAGAATGGCTATAGGAATCGATATCTCCTGCAGAGGATTGTTCCAAATTCCTAGCTAGTCTGGGTGTATGGAGAGAGCTTGTGTTAATGACCCTGAACTGTCCACAAGGCTCTGCTCAGGCTTGCAGGACATGCAGAAATACCTTTTTCTGCAGGGCTGCTGGCAGAGAGTCAGGAAGGGGCCAGGATCATCCTGGCTAGAGCTGCTTGAGAGGATGAAATTGCTGAAGCTGTGAAGTGAAATCAATGCACAAGTGGTTTGTGGCATCCTCATGCTCTAACTATCATTGGCAGCCATCTGAACTGGGAGTGCTAACAGAGCTAGTCCTGAAACAAAACCACTCCAAGAAGAGATCATGAAAGAACCATCAGCTTCTTCCATCTTCTCTTGTATCCTTCTTGCCCTGGCTGACTTCATGACTTGAGCTACATTTACATGTCTTTACATTTACATTTACACTTATCAATTTATGGAAGTGGGACGTGAGGAGGTGAAGGAAGAGGAATAAAGAATCCTCCATTTTTGTCCTAGTTTGTCCTGGTTTGTCATGGTTCTTGAATTGCAGCCCAGGCTGGCCATAACCTACAATGTTTGGCAGAAACAGAAGAAAAAAGCCAAATCCACCACCTAAACACAACTAAGTGTTAAAGAAAATAATAAATCTCAAGACAGCAGCCAGAAATTCAGAGCACCTAGTTCAAAGTACTGGTGTGGTTCGTGGCCAAAGAACACAAGAAAAAAGCACTGGAGCAAACCCATGGTGCATGCACTGGACAAGAGTGCATCCACTCTTGTCTCAGACTTTGGTGGATGGCTCTTGGGAGTTGCTTCACACAAACATGACAAAGCTGCAGTGACAATCAGGTGCAGGTGTGCCTTCTGCTGAAAGGTTCCAGTGGAGTAAATATCTTGCCAGTGGAGCACAAAGGGTTGTAAATTCCCTGTCTTTTCACACAGCCTGTCATTACAGAGCAGTAGGGTCAAAGGTATGTTTGCTCCTGGTGCTGGTTATCATCTGGAGATTCACGCTGATATCATGGTACAGCCTTCCTTGGTGCAGGAGTGCTGCTGTTGCTGAGGCCACCACCAGCACGGTTTCCTGCACATGACTATTGGACTTGAGCACCTTGGGAGCAGCAAGATATTCCTTCCTGTCCCAGTCCTAGCCCCAGCCCTGCCCCAGCCCCCTGTCCCAGCCTCAGCCAGCCCTGCTCTCTGCCAGCACTCAGCACTGACACAAACAAATTATGGTAGTGAAAATTTCCTACATGACTGCCATTTGGTGAGCTGAAATCAGATCAGAAAGGAAAATATCTCACATGGAGTTAAATTATATATGGAGGACTTCTCAGCTGTGTGGGTGATGACATCTGACTGCCTCCAGTGCCACTGCCCATTGTTTATTCCTGGGCTGATTGCACAAAAGCAAGAAGTGGAGCACTGAAAGCCTGTCTATATGATAATAATGAGCTATTTGATTAATGAGTCATTTGATATATATAATTGCACAATATCTAGTAACAGAAAAGTCTCGAGCTATTCATGAGTCCCGTTTCCTGAGAAAGAAAGGATATACTATTTCAGTGAGTAGTAACCTGTAGAGAGAATTTCAGATAACATTACTACTATATCAATATCTTAGGAAATGCAGCCTCTGAGGGGATACATTATCCTGTTATAAAATACTCTTTGGTGTGTTTTCACCACACAGGGGTGATGTGCTCCATGGGCTACCTGATAGCTACAGCGTAAGAAGGGCTTGTCACCTTCCACCTCTCAGTTTGGAGCAGAGCTGGTGAGACAGGAGTGCACCAGCCATTCACCTGTCCCTCTCCCCCAGGTCTTGGAGGCAGCTGGGACCTTTGGGTTTGGGAAAGTTTGACTCCGGAATAGGAAGAAATGAGCCAGCTGCTGGCTGAAGTAAACTGCAGTTCCTCTACCAGAAGCAAGGTATACTAGTGGCTTGGAGTGGGGACAGGCATGGAGCAGAAATGTGATGTCTGCCACATCTCAAATACCATTTCCCGGCTGTCCCGTGGAACTCCCTTGCCCACCGTGTCTGGGTGGCTGTGCAGTGCCTCACCTGAGAGCTGGCCCTCCTGCCTAGTGTGAACATCTCAGTGGGACTGAGGGGTACCTTCGTCAAGAAGAGGAGGGTACTTGAGCTTCTGGGACCAGTTTTTCTGCCACAGTTCTATACAGGCATGTTATAACCATCTCATCCCTAGAGGTAGCATCACGCCTGGGATGCAGAAAAAGAGGTGATAGGAAGGTTTGGGTTACCCCCACAAACACAACACCAGTCAAGTGCAAACACACGAGACAGATCATACATGCATTCATGTAAATTAGTAGGTGTTCTCTGTTTAGACACAATTTTTTATCTGCACTAAAGCTCAGAGTTTGAGAAAACCAAATGGAGCCTGGGAACGAAGGCATCACGCTGCTCCTCAGCATAATTCACCACAAACTGTGCTTTGAAAAGAGGTATGCCCACCTTGGGTGTTGCCTGGTGGGCACGCACCAGCATCAGCCCAGTGCCACGGGCTCAGTGACTGATCCAGCACCACGCAGATTTGAGGAGACGACGAGTAGGTGTAATTTTGTCAGCTTTAACACAGCTGTCGCGGCCGCAGCATCCCAGACGAGGCGGCTCTCCGGGGCACCTCCAGGTGCCTGGCAGTCGTGCCGCGCCGCGGCGGGATGCGAGGTTCCCACGAGCATCCTGTGTACCGTGGGCGGGTGGGCGGGCAGAGCATCGTCGCACACGCCGNTGGGGGGAAAGCGCGGGCAGGAATGACTCGTCCTTACAGCTTACAACTCTAGCGATTGCGCTAATATTTGCCGCACACTTCCGAGGCTACGAGGTGAAAAAGTTGAAAAAAATAACTTCCATGCGAAGCAGCCCCAGCTGGGCGGGTATTTGCTCCTGAGCAGCTCCGCTCCGGCCCGGGGATGGATGCTGCTGCTAGACACCGGCTGCGGGCAACATTGGACAGGGAACCGTCTCCCCAGGAGCTGGCGCAGAGCTGGCAAGTATTTCGAGGAAAACTTGCGTGTGCGTTTCGTAGTAACAAAAAAAAAAAGGAGGGAATCCAACAACTTGTACTGTTGAGCTGCTGATATGTGTGAAAACCAGGGAACACCAGAGATTCAGGCGTGTTTTGTTTTGTTTTGTTTTGTTTTTTAATTAAGCAGACACAATATTTTTAAACTTAAAAGTAAGTGTCTTGAACAATGGGGCTATTTGAAATATCGTTTGTTCTAGACTCATCCTGATGACTTTCCAGCATATCTCCAAAGGCTGCCTTCACAGCCAGTTGTTTGTGCACATCTTTACCCCCCTCCCTCTCCTCCACTCCCTCTTCTAAAAGTTCTGAATGAACCTTTAGAGCAGATGAGTTAGGAGTTTCCTGGGTGATTTTCTGCTTCTCCTTGCCTGGGAGTAATCATGTTGTGACTTTAAAGGAAAATTCGGTCGATTTGAAAATTGTCGGTTTTGTCGATTTTACACAACAAGCAAAATCATGAAGTGTTTCAGGCCGGAAACTCCTTCTGGCTGGAATGTCCCTGTGATGGGGTGCTACCTCTGTCCCTTATCCCACAGTTAAGCAGTTTGTACTTTAGTCAGGCACCCTCTGCATGGGCATATGGCTCGATAGACAGCAGAGCTGGCACAGTAGCATGAAACATGCATGTTTATTGCAAACAGTGCTGTTGTTTATACATAGACAATGACATTGCCAAGTCACATCATCACAGACACTTGATGTTCATGAAGAAAAAGGGAGCAGTATCAGCTATGCAACCACCACAGCCTTTCCATAGTGGGGATCACTGCTTGAGCCTCTCCAATGCACAGCCCTGAGACCTCTTGCTCTCCACATTTTCCTTTTGCATTTTTTGAACCTTCAGACCAGGGTTTTAGATTACAGACTCTTTGTAATTTATTGATGTTATCCAGCAGCTTGGAGGTGTTCTGCTGGGAAAATTAAACTGCTTTCTCAGATGACATAAATCATGCCAGCAAAAGGACTCTTCTGCATAGTAAAATGTATTTGCTTGGGGTCAGTGTATTGCTTCTTAGAGGCTCCAGCCCTCCAGTTTTCCCAGTCCCTTTCTCCCCCATCAATAAAGCTTTTGCAATAGAGCCTGGAAGCATTAACATTCTCTGAGTTAACTGCTAAGCATATGGCTTTCACTGAAGAAAGAACTATTAGAAAATCAGGATGCAATGAGAATACTTTACACTTGCACACTCACCTCTTGATACGTAGGGTCCCTGCAGGTACAGTGCATCAGCCCTTGGACCCTGGGCACATGACCCCTTTTGGCAAGCATGCTGTTTTTCCACTTAGCTGGCAACCTCCATCAGACCTCTCAAACAGGGCAAATCATTATATATCACTTTTTCCCTGGGGGAATGTCACTTCAAAAACCTGTTATCTCTTTTAATGATCTGTACTCATTATTCTCCTGTGACTCCACATACACAGCTTGCATGTTGTACCTAGAACAGAAAGATGCATGTAGCACTTTTAGTTCCAATAAGACAATCCTTGTGTAATTCATATATCCATAACATATGCTTAGGCTCACTATTATATTCTCTGAGATA
Organism: Grantiella picta; assembly: GCA_013397955.1. Classification (NCBI taxonomy): domain Eukaryota; kingdom Metazoa; phylum Chordata; class Aves; order Passeriformes; family Meliphagidae; genus Grantiella; species Grantiella picta. The sequence goes on from VZRM01015739.1 coordinate 577,282, forward strand.
TTCTGGGCCTCCATAGCACCTGTCACAAATGTCACAGTACCATCTGAGAACTCCAAAATACCCCTGAGAGATAGATTAACAACTAACTGCATTTTGTATCAGAAGCACTGGTGCAGAAGGAGATTGTATGACCTTCTTTCAGGACTCTGAAATCTCAGTTCAAATCACAGCAAGGATGGACACTCATCTGTCTCAAAATGATATATTATTCCAGAAATGGTCTCAGGCTTCTTCCAACCCTGCCTCTTCTCCACCCCTCCCCCAAATTCTTCCCTGCAAGTTGCAGTAGTCAAAACACACACACACTCCTACCTCAGTTATTCACTCAAACTCCATTTCAAATTGTTTTACTTGTATAGGTGTGTGTTTTCTTTTTCTGAAATGCATCTGATTCTCTTGTAGTATTAACTTCAAGGAACTTTTAGATGCTGTAAAGAAACAATAATATCTGATGGGTTAAATGATACCAATGCTTGCCATCTGCTTTGTAAAAACATTTTTCAGCATTTTTCTGTAAGCTAAACAAAATCAACAAACTGATATAAACCAATGTGAGTTTCAGAGGGAAGCGAATAACACAGGCACTGTCCCTGTGATGCCCTGATTTAATTTAAATAAGGACCTTGGCTTGCTCTGTTTCAAGGCCCTCACCCTCTCTTTTTTTCCCTCACTTGTTTGCTTTGTTTTACCATCTATTCCTACACTCCACACAGTTTGCAGAAACTGACAGTTTGTGTTCATAAGGAACAGCTTTAAAAGCTATTCTCCAGAAAAAGCAGTTAGAGAAACAGATACTATTAAGAGCAAGCCCTAAAACCCATATGATAAGAACATGAGAAATATATAAAAATAATTTTGAGAGCATTTCAAGTTATGTATGCCCTTCAGCTGGAACCTGCAGATGACACTGATTTCTGTCCCTTCTTTCTGCCTGGTTTCATGTGTTGACTAATGTAAAATTCTCTTGTGGCAGCATTTCAGCTGTGTACAGGTGACAGTAAGGGACAGGGATATACAGGGATCCAGACCCAAACCACAGAGGGGAAATACAACATCTACTAGAGACTGTAGTGGGTGGGTTGCTCTGGGCTGCCTAACTCAGCCAAACTGGAGCTCTGCTTCTCACACTAAAGAAGATAAGGCCTTACCTATTTCTTACTTATGTGCAGTAAAGTGCTTTGGGGTTTGGGTCCCTATGATGATAATAGTCCTCTAACAGCAATTTACTTCCATTTACAGAGTATTCAAAAGCATGCCTGAGGTGGTTTTGATTGGCCCAAAACATCAGTAAAGTATTTTTAACATCTAGGAGAAATTTGGACCCCTCAGAAGCTGTTGTGGTAGGCCTGGGGAGGTGTCTGAGGGGTGGGGAGTGGCACGAAGATGGCTCCTGTGTGTCCTGAGTGTAAGTTCTGGAAGTTTTTACATCAAGTCCAGCAGAGCCAATCTCTGATGGCTCTGAAGGTGATGGACATGCTGCCGGCCAAGTTTGGGCCAATTGGAGGTGTTGGTTACGCCGCTGTGAAAACATATTTAAGAAAAATTCAGAACAAGGTAGATGCGCACTTCTTTCACGTCTTTGTAGTTGGAGCAGGAGGAGGTGGAGGTGAAAATATGTAGAGGGAAAACAGCATGGATAACACCAAGGTCAGTGAAGAAGGTGGGGGAGGAGGTGCCAGAGCTGAAATTCTCTGCT
>VZRM01015739.1:590911-622794 GCA_013397955.1 Grantiella picta
TGTGCTTTTTGTTTGTTTGGGGTTTTTTTTGTATATAACCAGAATTCAGTTCTAGCAAACTGGACGCAAGACAGATAGGAAAGATAGTGTCCAGAATAATTACTTCATCGGTGCTTTCTTCTTAAAATATGAGTGTAGAAATCCTTTAAGCAGAAAGCAAACTACAGTGTTCATATTTTAAGACTACCAGGCAAAACAAGAATGTATTTCTTTACTTTTGAATATTGAAATGGCAGAACACGCCAAGAAGCTTAGCAAATAAACTTCTAGGATTTAAAACACACAAAAAAAACCCCCAGTCTAGACTCTCCGAGTGCTGTCAGTGAAAAGGGATGAGACATCTGAAGGTGTGCAGGACTTCCTTGATACTGCATTGCTTTCCGTAAACAATGTCACCAGTCTTTGCAGAGCATGGCTCATGATGACAGTCTCATTTCGGTCCACCACAGGCAGAATGAAAGGCCTCCATTGGATGGATACGAATTTCAGATTATATTTCTAAACTTGACCACTGCACCATGTTTTTTTTCCTTGTTATCTTGCTTTGTCATTGTTTGCTCTCTGCTGTAGCATTCTACTTGTAGGCAGTCTTGATATGTGCCACATTGTATGATTATTTTCTTAGTTTCAGCAAATATATGTATTCCAGATCACCTTTTGTAGCTGTTGTCTGCATGGCACTGCATGTGAAGTCATCTTTTTGTTTAGGACATTGTAGAAGTCTGTGTAGAAGATTTCTCTCTGTTCCTGTGTGCAGTGCTAGCTTGGAGCATACAGTGGAAATACAGTTTATGTTTCACTGCTGTTGCTGTGCCTTGCATGCGTGTGTTGCTGTGTGTGCCAAGTTACAGGTACTGCAGGACGTGCAGTAATTAATTCACTTCAAGTAAGTACTAAAAAAATGTGAAATCAGAAAAAAAAATCTCTGCTCCCTTAGCCAGAGAGTTGTATACCTGTGCCTCCTATCATCCATCCTGTTCTGTAAATGCAGCCTAGTTGTTCTGCTCAGAACTTAGAGAAAGGCGTGAGACCAGCTGCGTGGGAGACTGTCAGTTAGTGTACACTTTTCCATGCTCTGGTTGTGGCTTCTCAGCTGCCAGTAGTGCATAACTATCATGGGTCAAATTTCAAAGATATTTGAAGGAGCTAATTCCTTATAGGAGTGTTGATTTGATGTTTTTTGAAGAGACTTGGAAGGGCATGATAGGAATGGAGGTTTTGGGTTGTTAGGTTTGGATTGGAAGGAGGTGTTGGATTGAAGGAGCAACAGTAGAGCAGCCCAAAGCACTATTTTTGGAAGCATCGAAGGACATTTCAGAAAGAAATAAAGCCATTAGCATTTTTGATGGGAAAATACTGATTAAATACAGAGAAGAGCAAATTTCCCTTTCTGAAGAAGAACCAATTTCAACACTAAGAATTCACCTTTAAGTCATACTTCCATTTACAAATTCATTAGTGTCCTGGTTTCATCTGGAATAGAGTTAATTATTTACTGGAGTACACACTGGGAGGATAACAATAATAGAAAAGCATGCAAATTCAAAAGTAATGCAAAAGAGGGGGAGGAATAAAATCCAAGAGAAACAAATGATGCACAATACAATTGCTCACCCACTGCCCAGTGCCCAGCCAGTCCCTGAGCAGCACTCCACCCCTCCTCGCTGACTGTCCCTGGTTTATGTCCTGGACATGATATTCTATAGTATGGAATATCCCTTTGGCCAGTTTGGGTCAGCTGTCCTGGCTGTTCTCCCTCCTGGCCTCCTGGCTTTTTGTGCACCTGCTCACTGGTGAAGCATGGAAAACCAGAAAGTCCTGGATTTAGGATAAGCACTACTTAGCAACAGCCAAAACATCAGTGTGTAATAATATTGTTCTCATACAGAATCCAAACCACAGCGCTGTATCAGCTACTAAGAAGAAAATTATCTCCAACCCAGATGAAACCAGGACAGTTAGTTATACCAACATGCAGTGCTCTCAAAGAGATCTTAAAACAGTGCACCAGCACTACAAAAGTTGGGTTTTTCTGTTTCTTTGTGAGGGGAAGCTGAAAGGATACAAGTTAAGCCTGATGACTGGCTTAGCCTGCTTTTGAAATACATAAAGGATTCTTTCCTGTTACTTGCATCCTGTTGGTTCATGAGTGAGGCGGGACCCACTCCCAGTTTGATAAGCATATTACCTTGTGAATAACTTCTAAGTCTGTGTGACCCATCCCCCTAACAGACTCAAAAGGCTCCTTAGAGTAGTGGCTTTTCTTGAGCCTGTGATTTTATTTTGAAGAGAGGGGAACATTGGCATGTAGCTGTTTGGTAGGAGTGCAGCATTTCTGCCGTTTCCATATAGAAGTTAATAAAGATAGATGTACCCTTGTGCAACAGTGGAGATCTGTGGTTCCTCACTTCAGGGCAGAGAAACCTCTCAGACATAACTACCTCAGACTTCCTTTTGGTGTGAGGGGCTTATTTTACAGCCCTCCTTTACCAAGGCTTTTCAGCAGGGGCCAAGTCAGCCTTTGTATTTTTTGACTAAATTATTTGGTTGAGATGTCATACTGTTCCCTCATTTTCCTGGGTTTTTTATCATGTCTCTTGGGATAGGTAAATTAAATTTGACTCAGGCAAAGCAAGCTTCAGGGAGCTCAAAGTTGGCTATATTTTTCTGGGAATAACTTGTTTTGCTCTGAGAGTAAGCATCTTTCACTTCAGTTATGTTAGGAAGCTGTTGCTCTCTGTATGGACAGCCAGTTAGTCTAAAACCACCTGGCTTCCACAAGGCTTTGTGTTTATTGTTTCAAAAGGCCAGAGCTTGAGGGCATCCAAAACTAGATAAAGAAGGTAGAATTGGAACAGCTAAATTTATCTTAACATAGAATGAAGCTTTAGAGGAGTAGTTTGTAATGTCCCTTGGAGTCAGACATTACCTTCTCAGGGCAACTGAGAAGGTATTTTCTATGGCTTGGCAGACTGCATATAAATTGGTGTTGTACTGGTTTGGACGATGTGCTACAGTGTGGAATTGGTTCATAAATTCCTGTGCTTCTGTTAAAATCTAAACCAGTTTGGTTTATGCTCATCCTAAATTGGGTTTTGGTGTCTACACAGGCAGAAAACGCAATTCACTGACTCCTAGATCGACTCTGTTTCCTTGTCCGGGTTGCCAGCGGGATATTGACCTTGGAGAACGTGGCATCAATGGATTATTTCGCAACTTCACTTTGGAAACCATTGTGGAAAGATACAGACAGGCAGCCAGAGCAGCCATTGCTATTATGTGTGATTTCTGCAAACCTCCACCTCAGGAGTCCACAAAGAGCTGCATGGATTGCAGTGCAAGCTATTGCAATGAATGTTTCAAAGTACATCATCCCTGGGGAACTGTGAAAGCCCAGCATGAATATGTAGGACCAACCACCAACTTCAGACCCAAGGTAAGAATACTGTACCTTACAGAATTTGGTTTGCAGCATTCTCATGTAGCTTCAGACATATCTGTGCAATGTCTGAGGCTTTTAGGACCATTATTGCTTTATTGACTATTGCTGTTATTTATTGAGTGAACCTCAAGCTTTTGTTCTTGCTGATGGTCAAGTGGTTGTCATTGAAGAGAACATTGAGAACATATTTGAAGACTCCTGTGAAAATAAGGCTTTCTGCTTTGTGGGATGGATTGTGTTAATTGTGATTTGAGTACTTTACTATTTTTTTTTTAAAGACTTAATGATCACAGATCACAGAATATTCTGAATTGAAAGGGAGCCATGAGGATCATCAAGTCCAACTCTTAAGTGGATGGTTCATATGGGGATTGAATCCACAACCTTGGTGTTATTAATACCATGATTCTGACCATCTAGAATGGGACTGTCTATGGAAGATGCCTGTGTGTGGTAAACTTTAAAACCCCAACACACCTGGCCTCTTCCATGCCCCTTTCAGGCACATCCCCCTTGGATGCTTTGTGCCTGCACTTTTGATCCATCACAAAGCATTTTCTTCCTCTCCTTCCTTGCATCTAACAAGAGCAAAAGGTGGAGTTAATGTCTCCATCATTATTACACCAGTATTTTTTGTTTGTAGCAGAAGAGATAAAAATGTAATGGCAAAATTTCTACTTCATACACTGGTGCTGCTGTTGCTGCATTTGGACAGAACAGAGTGATTGCAAAATGCTGCTACCTTTGTGTCTTCTGCTTAAGCATGATGCAGTACGTGGCAATGCCTTATTGAATTATTGAATTTAAGTTACATCACAGATGTTACATGTCACAGATGCCATCTTGCTAACCTGGGACCACTATAGGCCTTGATGTCCCAGCACATTCTGTGTGCTTGTGCCTCCTTGCTGGAGGTCCCACAGGTACTGGAAATGCCGATGGTCAAAGAGTCCTGATTAATTATGATTACATTAAGTAAATTTGATTAATGTGCAGTGTGTAAGAAGCTCTTGACTGCTGGTGGACCTTCCTTCTGAGACTGGAAAAATTTGAGCCTAGAAGTTTGGAAGCTGGCAGATAGTGAACATCCAGAAGCCCACTTGGTGCTGTTTTTCTTGAGTCTGACACATTAATTCCAGTTAAAAGTGATCACATGCTTCATATGCTTTCAAATATGCTTGCACACACATTGTGTGAAATGCCCCTCTATTGGATAAATGAGAAAGGTGAAAGCTTGCATACTGTCTTCTAGCTCTTGCTTTAAAATGCTGTAAAGCTTCTTAAAAATTTCACTTCTATGGTATCTAAACCCTTACAGCTGCAATATTGCTACTTGAACATACCAAAGGCATCTTGTGATCCGGTTGCCTTTTTCAGCCTAAAAATGAAACTCGAGATAATTTTAGTATAGGAGGTAATATAAAAGTGGATTTTATTGGAGCTCCAGGGACAGTTCTGGAAGAACATGCACAAAAGCCCATCCCCACAGAGATGAATACAGTTTTATAGGTTTTAGGATATCAGCATAATTGATCAAAAGCACCAATTAGGAGGACAAGTGGTGATGCAATTTCCCCGAGGTCAGGCCCCTTCTCTGGAGTCCCCCACCCTTGGTACTAGCTGTACTTGTTTTTTAAAATGTTTCAAAGAAACTGGATTTGAAGACCTTGCAAGGAAGACCCAGGAAGAGTCAAGATAGGTTAGAGGCCTTGTACTCCCCAGGGCTTGGAGCTCTGGAATGTGTTTAGTCTTTCTAGGTGGGGAAAAGGGAAAAGTACTGGGAAGGTTACAAATATACAAAAAAAAAAGGCAAAAATCACTGCAGCATCAATCCCTGTGCACTCTTAAAGGTGCTCTATGGTGTTATACTACATGCAGACTGAATTCAGGATTGAACGTAGTTGAATTCTCTTGAAGCAGAGAAAATTGGGATGAGGTGGTTTAGATTATTCTGACACTGATGTATTATGTATGTGTGCACATGTGGGATTTAGGATTTCTGATTATATGTGAAGACAGAAAGAGGGGAAAAAGGAGAAAAGCGTAGTATTGCTAATCAACTTTAGATACATCTGCTTTTTAGAAAAACTTCCCAACAGCAGTAAGCTGATCTCTACCGTGTGCTTGTAGGAACTTTTCTGATGTCTGTTTGAGCTTAATATAAAGAAAGAAAAGTTCATTTTTCATTGCACTGCATTTTAAGACCTGAGCTGAAAGCTCGAAGTATTTGTTGGTTTCCTAAACAATGTTCGTAGTCATCACTTTAATTTACAACCAGGCTGGAGAGCACTTTGGAGCATGTGTGGTGGGGATGGGAGAAGAGCATACTGGGCTGATTGTTCTTGAGTTTTGAGAGAGCTAGACAAGGCAGTCTGCTGACCTCTGCTGTCTCTTGCTTGCAGGCTGTAATTCTTGCTTATATGAGGAGATGAATAAAAATATGGGTTTTCTGTGAGGTGTGGCTATACACTGCTGTGGAAAAAATACTTCCACAGACTAACTGAATGACTAATTTATAGAGATGTTTGCCTGCATGGCTGATTTTCTTGGCAGCTTCCTTTTTTCAATTTTTTATTTCCTTCCAAATCCAACAGTCAATGCAAACAGGATTGCATTGACTATTGACAACTAATTGCATATTTAGCTTAATGAGAATGTTACTACACTGAGGTGCTGGTGAGACTGATGTCTTTGGGCTATTCACCATAGCCTAAGCTAACATTTGGGATTTGCAGGTTGGTTTCGGGTTTTAGCTTATTGTGTCCATATTTGGGCTGCTCACTATTTTCTATTTTTATGTCCTTTTCTGACCTTTCTTGTATAGGAGTGTATTGAAACTAAAAAGCTTCCTCCAAAGCTCCTCTTCGGTAACTTCTATGGAATAGATGACCTAAATGTTGTCTTTCAGTGCTCTAGAATGAGGCAAAGCATTGTTTGTCTTTTTAAACCAAACACACACATTTTATATAATTTAATCTGTTGCCTGAGCTTGGACTTGAGCAGCAGTTTAACTCTGAGCATTTATTTCAACATGTTCAGTTTTTGAAAGATGATTTTAAGCAAACACCAGCTTTCTTGCAATGCTGTTTGAACTGATCCTGGAATTAGCACACAGTGTGAACAGCTTATAATTTGAGTCAGACAGAAAGATTGAAACACTGAAGTCTTTTGTCTTTAAAATGACTGCAGCTGGTGGTGGTGGCTGCACTTTGTTGCTCTAAGAGCAATGGCTATGTGGCTTATCAAAACCTGTCTTAGACTTAAATTGCCACAGTGTTATGTCAGCTCTTGCTTTAATAAACAATTCATAGCTGTTGCAAGAGATACTGGCATGGGCATGGTTAAGTTTGACAGGCTGGCTGTGTTATATATTGCATTTACAGCTCTGAGCAGGCGTGTAGAATGCTGGAGGCATGCAAACAACCTGGGCAGGGGTTAGCAAAAGGTTGATGACTGTATGGAGGCTACACAGACACTGCTGGAGGTTTACTTACTGTAAACCTTGAGAAACTCTGTGTGTGCATCTGCTGTGTTTCACTGGCATTGACAAATTGTCTTGGTTTTGCTTGGTCCAGTTTTTTTTTTGGGGGGGGGGGGCCAAAGATGGCTACTGNCGCCAGAGCTGAAAACCCTGCTAGCTGTGCTGAAGGCCGTGGGGCAGCAGGAGGTCCCCCTGCAGCCCATGGAGTCCACAAGGATGCAGAAATCCACCCACAGCCCACTCCAGAGGAGCAGGTGGATGCCTGGGGGAAGCTGTGATCCAGTGGGAGTCTCATATAGAGAGAAAGGCCTTGTCTTGCACCAGAGATGGAACAGCCTGGCCTCGGCTCGGAGGTCTGCACCCCATGGACAAGGACTCATGAGAGCGCAGATTCGGGTGGGCTGCTGCTTGTGAGATTGGACCTATGCCAAAGAAGGTCAGCGAGGACTGTCTCCTGTGGGAGAGACCCCATGGCTTAGTAGAGGACTCCTCTCTTCCTGAGCAGCAGAAGAAATTTCAGTGATGGACTGACCAAACCCCCATACCCTGTCCCTCTGTGTTGCTGGTGGGAGCGAGGGGAGTGAGCAGAGAAACACTGTCTTAAGAGCTTATTTTTACTTCTCATTATCTTTCTCTGACTCTTTTAGGTTAGGCGATAAATCACTTTGCGGCTTTAAGTTTTTAGCCAGTTTGGCCCTCAATGTGTCTTTCTCCCTGTTCCTTATCTCAAAACATGAGTCCTTTGTGTATGTGTGTGTTAACTTTTGTCTCCCTCTCCTCCGCACAGCTGCGGCAAGGTGGAGTGGAGACAGCAGATGTCATAGGTGCCTGGCACTTGGCCAGGGTTGAACCACGACACAAAAATGAAAGGTAGAAGATAAACTGACTATAAAAAATTCACTAATGAAATCACATGCTGCCTTGGGTTGATTGGGTGCTTTGACTGTTGAGAACACCGGTTTTTGGAAGTACACCTGTATTATCTCTGCTCTTTTTTTTCCCCCCACAGATTTTGATGTGTCCAGAACATGAAATGGAGAGGGTAAACATGTACTGTGAAATCTGCAGAAGGCCTGTTTGTCATCTTTGTAAACTGGGTGGAGGTCATGCAAACCACAGAGTAACAACCATGAGCACTGCCTACAAAACCCTTAAGGTAAAAGTAAATATTGTTGGACCTGGCCTTAAGAAGGGGAAGAGTACTTCTGATGTAAGGGCAAACTTCCTCTGGCTGGAAGCCAGCCAAGCTGTGTGTTTAGGAGACCCTGAACTGAGGGTTGAGGCCTGTTGTGCAATATTGGTTAATGTATATATTAGTGTGATATAGGGTATGTCTGAAAAACGAAACTGTTGCTATGATGCTTGAAATATAACCCCGTAAAAGTGCTTTCACCTTATTTTAGCTAACTGTACAGCAGTACAGACAATACAGAAGGTATAAGCAGTGAATACTTTACAGTCAATTTTTTTAAATATAAGTGTTCAGGTAGCTTGTGGTAGCTGATACTTGAGTAGCACTCCTGAAAAAGTAGCATCTGAAGTATCTGTTGAGACTTTGTATGTTTCTGAAGCTGCATAGCTGTTTATTTCCTAAGCACAGCACAATAGGGAAGACTTGCAAACATCAATTTGTTATTAAAGACTGCACCTATTTCCTCTTTTTCCTTTTCTTCCTCTCTTCCTCACAGGAGGAAAAAAAAAAAAGGAAGGAAAAAACCCCCAAAAAACCAAAGACCAGACTAGCCTCCCTTGTGCTCTTTGGTCTCCTCACCAGTTTGCAAGGCTTTTCCTGTATAACTGCTAACTCTTGCAGCTAAGAAGTGCAGAGACATTCATAAGTCTGTGATTTGAACTACTCCTTTTTCTAGCAACTGTTACTACAAATGTGTTAGTAACTAACAACTTCCTTCTGTAAGTTTGATGTCCAGAAGCCTCATGTTCCTAACTTAAGAGCGGGTGACTGCTGGGTGACTGGGGAAGAATGAGCCAGCTGACACTGTTAGATCTTGTCCTTTAGAGGCTGTGCCACCAGTCTTGCTCACAGTTGCCTTGCAGTCACCGCAGGTCAGCAAACAATTCTTCACAGGCTTGCTGCTCATGACTGGTCTCAGGCTGTTGTCTTTGTGGCTAGATAAACTAAGGACTAGCTGCATAACCTGCCTGTGCTGGTTGTCACTTTGTGTGAGATAACCTATTCTTACTGTTTTCACTTCAACAGGAGAAGCTTTCAAAAGATATTGAGTACCTCATCAGTAAGGAGAGCCAGGTGAAAGCTCACATCACACAGCTGGATCTGCTGCTGAAAGAAACAGAGGTAAGAATGTGTCAGAGACTGAAATAGCTCATGCCTGAAACATTGATAGAAAGTTTTGCCCATTAAAACAAGAACTGTAAAAAGAAGCTACAACCAGAGAAGCCTCCCTGAAGATACTTGGACTTTGGAGTGTAAGTTAAGCTGCTGAGATGAGATACTATTGTTCAGTCAGGCCTAGGGAGAAACAAACAAGGCTGAGGGAAAGGAATGCATCCGCAAGAGAGCCAAACAGAGTAGAGATCTTTGGCTAGATTTGGGGTGGGGGAGACCACAGCCCACAGAAGCCAGGTTTACACAGGCTCCCCCCGGAAAGGGGGCGCAGGGGCGGGAGGTTGACCTCTGGTCTGAGGCAATAAGCACCCGTCCTTGCTTACACAAACTGGTCCAGCTGTGTAGCCCCACAGCCACATCCACAGGGCATTCACGTGAGAGGCAGCTGAGGGGGTGTCATAATCTACCAAAGACCCCCAGACTGCTCCCCAGAGGCCTTGCACCGCAGGACTGCACGTGATGGAACAGATCCAGAGTCTGTTGGAAGAGACTGCCCCTCTTCACCAGGGGGACATGCCTGGACATTGCCACCCAGCCTGAATACCCATGAGATTCCATACTTTTTGGGGGGACCATCATCACCAAGAAGACCAGCTGGAGAGAATCAATAAAACATTGTTGAGATCCACAGATGGTGATACTTTTCTTATTCTGCCTCAGTCACTCTCTTTGTGTCCCCCCCACCTCTTTTCCTACTTCTCCCTTTCTCTCCATTCCTCTCTCTCTCTCATATTTACTTAAAATAAAACTCATACTATTGACTGCTATATGGTCTTGTTTGCACCCTAATTTGAGCAGAGGCACAGGTTGTCTGGGGTTGGCCATTGTAGAGACACAGGAAGGACTCAAAACTGTTTTTAGTGAAGTGTTTCAAACTTAGTTTTTTTTCAGTTAAGCAGTAAAACAAGTTTTTAATAGTTTATGTGAGCTTATGTGAGTTTATGTGAGTACACACATGGTGAGACCTAGTCCTGCCAATGTTGAAAACACACAGAAGGAAGTTCATTTTTGCCTGCTGCTGTAAATTTAAGTGAAATAAAACTTACTTAATACCTTTACCAAAGACAAGTATATTAGACTGAGGGAATTCCTGTATTAATGATGGTGCACTATTAATGCTGCCTGTTTGCCTTGAGAAAGTCAGGGCCAAATCTCCCTGCAGAAGAGTCACAGCTGGAAACTCACATATCAGCTGAAAAAATGACTGCAGAAATTTCAGAAGCTCCTGGTACCGGTGTATCTTGATTACAGATTGCCTCTGTGCTTTGCAGTTCCTTTTATCCACGGCAGTAGCGAGAGGTGGCACTACAGTTCAGAGGGTGCACATGAGAAGCTGGACATCACCTGCAGTTCAGGGTGATTGGGGAAGATGGAAGAGCATCTAGCTCTTGGGCATGAAGACTTCAGAGACCGATGTGCTTTTTCATGAGCTATCTAGACAGATGTAATGCATAACTCGAGACATAATCAGAGGAATATTTCCCTGCTCTTCATTCTCTGTTAAGGACTGCAAATGCTGACTGGCTTGGGTGCTGTGCTCATCTCATTTTCAATGCTGAATAGCATAACAAAGATCATTAGTCTTGTCTGTCAAATGGACGACTAGATTTACTGTGATGTCTTGAACAGCCTTAAGAATGTTTCTGTTCAGAGCCACAGTGCTATAGAATCTGTCTAAAATGTCTTTTGTTTGCTCCTAGTGCAACAGTGAAAGAGCTAAACAAGAGGCATCTCAGAGTTTTGAGAAATTGTACCATGTCCTGGAAGAGAAGAAATCTGCAGCTCTTAGGGCAATTGAAACCTCTAAGAATATAAGGCTGGAAAAACTGCAGACACAAGTGGAAGAATACCAAGGGCTCCTGGAAAATAATGGCCTTGTAGGATATGCTCAAGAAGTGCTTAAAGAAACTGATCCCTCCTGTTTTGTTCAAACAGCAAAACAACTTCATGTCAGGTATCTTAAATATCTTCTGTTTGAGGTGCAGTTACTTTTCCCTGAAGTCTGTGCAGTTGTATTCTTCATAGAGCAGTACCTTGCACTGCAGAGGCTTGGGAGATGGTCCTGGTGATGTTCAGTTGGAATTCCTGCATTAGACTGTGCGTTAGGAAGCCCCACTCAGGAGAGGAGGGCTCTAGGAGGACCTGCTGTAATGCCTAGTCTTGTTCAGTGGGACTGCAGTGGAAGGATAGTCTGTTCAGCTCCCTAACAAATTCCTTTTCTCAGAGATTGTATCAGGTGCTTGCAAGTTAATCTAGCAGGTCTCTTTTGGCTTTAATCTTCTTGTTCTCTACTAGTGCTTCACATCAGTTTTGTTCTTTGATCTTTGTGTTCTCTACTAGTGCTTCACGTCAGTTTTGTTCTTTGAACATAATGCTCTAAATTGTTTAAATGCTTTGCCAACTGAATGGTTACCTGTTCATTATCTTTACACTGATGTACAAAAGGCCTTTAAATTTTGCATTTGAAAATCTTTCTAGAGAAATAAAAATTTCTACTAGACATCAGCAAGTACATGAAAGCAGACTTTTTTCTAAAGCAAAACCTAGCATTTTTACTTTTAAGGAATATCCATTTGAATTGCCTTTTCTCTCTTGTGCCATCCTGCTTGTTCTGTCTTTTCAGAATCCAAAAAGCTACTGAGTCTCTGAAGAGCTTTAGGCCAGCAGCTGAAACTACTTTTGAAGACTTTGTGGTGGACACTGCCAAGCAAGAAGACATCCTTGGCGACTTGTCGTTCCATTCCAGTGGTAAATTCTGAGAGCATCAGGTCTTTTTCAAGTTTCAGCTTTAAGGACTTCTCTGGAGAAAGGCAAAACTCGCACAGGGCAGCAGTTGCAGGGCTCAGTCTTGAGACTTGCATTGTCCCTTCTGTCTCTGCGATCCAGAAAGCATTACCTGACAGCAGTGTTAGCTTCAGCATTCATAAAGGAGCTAACATGACATTGCCTTCAGTACCAGTTTGCACTGGCTTCCAAAATATTGTCAGTCTTCCTAAAAGCTTTTTATTGCATGACAGAAAAGGATAGTTTTTAATTTGCCTTTTTTCCTAGCTGCCAGAAAAAAAAAAGGCTCAAGCCTTTCAAAGTAAAAACAGAAAATAGGGGATTTATTTAAGTTTATGAATGGGGAGCCATCCTCATCTGCTGCCTTTAACTGAGTGAGTCAGATTTCCTTTTTAAACAGTGCTATAGCCACCCAACAAAGGGGCTGTGTCTTGGTTTAAAACAGGTTTAAGAGGTGGACACTTTAAAATGTGTTTTCTCCACATATGGTTTTAACCAATCACTTTCCACCAATAAGGAAAAACAAATATGAGTAGATAGAAGTGAAAAAATAACAGTTTACAAAAAGCCACGAATAGCAATGGGCCACAAAAAACAGTAATAGTCCCTAGTTATAAAGTGGCTGAATTCTCACAGGGGCATAGATAGATATGGAATACAGTAACATTATGTGTAACCCAGGACTGGTTGTATGGTTAACTCTAAAACAACATGTATCTTAATTTCTGAGGTTTTTTTCTCATGTGTTCCAGGTCTAGAAATACCAGAAATCAATGAAGAGCAGAGCAGAATGTACAACCAAGCTCTGATCAGTTGGGAATGCCCTGGGAAGACCGATACAGCTGATATCTATGTTCTTGAGTATCATAAGCTTAACAGGGAAGAGGAGAGTGTGGCATGGCAGAAGTCTGAAGTTTGTGGCAAGAGCAAAGTATTGTCTGATCTTGATGTCGACAGCAGCTATGCCTTTAGAGTTCGAGGATACAAAGGGTCCATCTGTAGCCCTTGGAGCCGAGAAGTTATTTTGCGTACTCCTCCAGCTCCAGGTATGGGGTATTCTTATGTCCGTCATTGAAAGTAGTTTCCAGTCGCTCCCAGATGCCTCCTACACTGTTAAGAGTTGCATAAATGTTTAGAAGCACTGTCAAAGGTTAAGTAGGTAACATACAGAGACTGTTAGTTTGCATGACACTCCTGGTTCCCTTTAGAAATGAGAAATTCTAATGCCAGTATGACTTGAAATGACATAGTTTTTAAGCACAGAAGGCCAAATACATAACTAAGAAGAATTTTTTTTGGGATACTGTTTTTCAGTTTTCAGTTTTCTTTTTGATGACAAATGTGGGTACAACAATGAGCACCTCCAGCTGAACCCAAGAAGAACCTCTGTGGAAAGTTGGGCAGGATTTCCTCTACTACTGGGATCTGAGCGACTGCAGGTTGGATGCTACACAACCCTGGATTACATCATTGGCGACACCGGGATTGCCAAAGGAAAACACTTCTGGGCTTTTCGTGTGGAAGCCTATTCATACCTGGTGAAAGTGGGAGTTGTTCCTAGCAACAAGATACAGAAATTGTTCCACAATACCCATGACGTGATCAGTCCAAGGTAAATTGCAGACTCTTGCTTAATGCATGTTTCACATAAGAAGATGGCCTTTTAAAAGAGTAAATTAAAGAGCAAGTCTGGTCTCAGTTAGTACACAAGATGAACCTAACCAGTGAAAAGTTTGAAGGATATGGTGTAAGCAGGTTGTCCTGTTTATCCCTTACTCTTAGCAGAAAGCTGTCCTGGTTATTCAGAGTCCTATTTTCTTTCTTTTTGGGAAAGAAATTAGGTTCCTATAGATGCCAAGGAATGTCAGTTAAAGCAAGGTTATAAATAAGTGTAAGTTGTAAGATTGAAGCAGTGCTTAGTTATCAGTGGTAAGACTCTGCCTTAATGCCCTTAGCATACAAGGTTGGCAGCCTTTTGGCTGTACAGTGTTCACTGTACAGCAAAAACTACTGCAAAAACATACATATTTATATATGTATGTTTTTGCAGACTGGATTCCAAGTCACTGTCTTACCCCAGGCTACATGCTTACATACTGTATGGGAGTGCTGCTGAGCACAAGCCAAAGTACAGTGGATGAACCAGTAAAAATATTTGCATCTCTCAATTACAGTTGTAGCAAGCCTGGATGTGTGAAGGAACTGCAGGCAGGGAGGCTATCTCCTGGGAACTCCTTCAGAAATTTAGCAAATGTTTGGCTTCCTCCCGTATAACACGCGGAAAATGTGTCAGCACAATCTTGAGCTGCTTAGAGCCAGATGGAGCCTTTTGCAAACTGAGAAATTAGATCTAAATTTCCTGATTGCTTTTTCCTTCTCCATATAGATATCTGCAAAACTTTAGCTGATGCAGAAACAACTGCCCATACAAAGCAGCCCAAAACTGAAATCCTAGGTAGGGAATGTCTGTACTGAAGAACGTGTGTTTCTCCCTGTGTCTTTATCTGGGGACAGAGGTGGGGGAAGAGCATGTCAACTGACCAAATATATCTGCAGACTCTTCTGTAACCATTTTAGAAACTGTGCAGGGGAAGCCTTCAGACAGAGCACTTAAGAAAAAGCCCCAAAACTTAAACCACTCAAATGCTACCTTTCATGTTGTGAATTTTCAAGATGCTATAACATAGCAGCAGCATGGAAAATTCAAAGGACATGATCTTCTCTGTAAGGACTGGTCATATTTGCTGAGTTACTTCTCAGGTTAAATAATTTACTATACATGTAGGCTCATTAATGATTGCCTAGCATAAGTACATTTAGATGCATCCACTCCTTAGTAAAGCCTGAGCAGAGATCTTTTAGAGCTAAGGCAAAGGGAAAAGGGTATGGCCAATGGAAGCAAGGTTGGGCAACCTGGGAGAAATACAGAGATGCTGATTGACACTTGAGGGAGAAAATTCATGTCGCCAAAGCCCAACTGGAGTTGAAACTTGGCCAGAACTGTGGGGAACAATAAAAAGAGTTTTTTTAAAATATGTTAATAGCAAAAGGCAGTCAGAAATACCAATGGTGTGTTAGAGGATGAAGATAGTCACCTCACTAACAGGGACAGAGACAAGACAGGGATGTTTAATGTGTTATTGACCTTGATTTTCAACACCAGCAATGGGCTTTGGGGGTTCCAGAGCTCGAGAGCCACATCTGTGAGGATGATAAACTCCCAGCCAACCCCAAAATCTTCCAGGATTTGATATTCCACCCAAATCCCCATAAGTCTGTGGGACTTGATGAGATTCATCCTCAGGTACTGAGCTGCCTGATACCATTGTGAGACCTCTGAAGTTTCAAAGGTCTTTGGAGGTGCCAGTCAACTGGCAAATGTTGTCCCAGTTTTCAAGAATGGCAGGAAGGATGTTGTCCAAGTTTTCAAGAACGGCCTGGTAACTACAGGCCTGTCAGTCTCCCTTCAGTGACTGGGAAATTTATGGAAAAGAGTATTCTGGGAATTACTGAAAAAAACCTGAAGGACAATGCAGTCACCAGGGGAAAGTCCTGTTTGAAAAGCTTACTTTCCTTTAATGACAGAGGTAAGCCACTGAGTTGACCAGGGGAAGCCAGTTGGTGTAATCTCTTTTGATTTCAGTAAAGCTTTGATGGTGTCTCTCACGGGATCCTTGTGAAAAAGCTGTCCAGCACACAGATGGATAAACATATCACGGGATGGGTGAGCAACTGAATCACAGGCAGGCACAAATGGTTACAGTGAATGGGGTGACATCAGACTGGTGACTGTCACAATGGGGTTCCACAGGGCTCCATCCTCAGCCCTGTGCTCTTCAACATCTTCATAAAGGATGTGTACACACAACTGCAAGGGTTACTAAGCAAGTTCACAGATGATGTGAACCTGTGTAGAGGGAGGCCCTTCAGAGAGACCTCAACAAATGAGAGGTCTGGGCAATCACCAACCATATGAAATTCAACAAGGGAAAGCACTGGATTCTGCATATGGGATGGGACAACCCTGGATGTACAGACAGTGGAGAATGAGAGGCTGGAGAGCAGATATGAGTGCAGGAGAAGGACCTGGGGATCCTGGTGGATGACAAGGTGAACATGAGCCAGCAGTGCCCTGGCAGCCAGGAGGGTCACCTGTGTCCTGGGGGGCATCAGGCACAGCATTGCCAGCAGGGCAAGGGAGGGGATTGTCCTGCTCTGCTCTGCACTGGGGCAGCCTCACCTCCAGTGCTGGGGGCAGTGCTGGGTGCCACAATATAAAAAAGATATTAAGCTGTTAGAGAGCATCCAGAGGAGGGCCATGAAGATTTTGAAGCATCTGGAGGAGAAGGAGCAACTGAGGTCACTTGGCTTGTGCACTTTGGGTAAGAGGAGACTGAGGGGAAGTGGAGAGGCAGACACTGATCTCTTCTCTTTGATGAGCATTGACAGGACCCAAAGGAATGGCACAAAACTTTCATGGGAGGTTTAGGCTGGATATTAGGAAAAGGTTTTTCACCCAGAGGTGTGGTTGGACACTGGAGCATGCTCTCCGGAGAAGTAGTTACAGCGCCATCCTCCCAGGTCTCAGGAGGTGTTTGGACAATGCTGTCAGGCTCATGGAGTAACTCTTGGGGTTTTCTGGTGCGGGGCCAGGACTTGTACTTTGATGTTCTTGTTGGTTTCCTTCTAATTCAGGATATTCTATGATTTTTTTACTCCACAAGTTTTTTTGGGTGATCATGTGGTGTTGCCTGTCTTAGAAAAATGTTTTCTCCAGTTCACATCACTGATCCCACTTCAGAATTTGACAAAAGCACGTTTTTTTTCTGTTGCAGATATGAGCAAGACAGCGGTCATGACAGTGGGAGTGAAGATGCCTTCTTTGACTTATCGCAGCCTTGCACACTGGTCACTTTAGGCATGAAGAAGTTCTTTATCCCTGCTACTCCTGCGGCTCCCAAGGATCCAGCAAGCAGAATCCTCCCCCTGCCATCGTGCTTGGGCATTTGCCTTGACTGTGACAGAGGCAGGGTAGGGTTTTATGATGCAGGCCGCATGAAGTGCCTGTATGAATGTGAGGTGGATTGCTCTGGCATAACGTACCCAGCGTTTGCTTTAATGGGTGGTGCGGCAGTGCATCTCGAGGAAGCTGTCATAGCCAAGTACAGGGACATATAGGGCGGTAATCCTTTCCCATTGCTCTTCTGAGATGGAAAATGAAAGCAGAAGAATTCTACCTTAGTGTTCAGTCCTGATTAATTATATTCTACCTGCGTGTTGCTCACAAGCCTCTGGCCCACGATTTTTTAAAATAAGTGGTCCAGGCGCTTCCTGCACCAGAGGAATTCTCCTGCCTTTCTTGTGATCTGTGCAATGCTGTTCTCCACAGACTATTTTTCCTGGGGGAAGCAGGGAAGAAGTCTGACTAGCAACCAAAATTTACTCTTCAGGACTAGCAACCAAAATTTACTCTTCGGGTAGAAATCTGCCTTTTATTTAACTTAAATCCTTACATGGTCAGTTTTGTATTTAATGAAGTCAAAGCTGACAGTGTGTGATTGCCATTCTCCTTTTAAGAAATCTGCCTGAATGCCTCTGTGGGGTCAAATGCTTTCCAGTTAACCCCTGAGCACCAGTTGGGCCTTTCAGTACAAAACAGCATTTAAAAACATGTAGTATAAAAGAGGAAGAAATCAGAAATGGTATTGAACATTTAAGTTATACTTGGAATGACAAGGGTAAACTTGAACCTGATTGCATGTTGTTTACCCTTAATGTGATTGTAAGTTAAAACTCAAGTTCTGACACTCTGTGTCATACAGTTGGTGGCATAATGGTAAGCTTCTTTATTCTTCTAGGCTTTTACTATAAGCTATCTAAAAGAAAGTGCAATTGTATCTTAAATGTCAGAAGCTGGAGTCAAAAATCAGAAATGTTTGCATGTGGGAATAGTAGTACCGGATATTTAGGCAAAAGCAAATGAGTTACTGACTTGAGTAATTGTATGTGAATTAAAAAAAAAATCAGGTATTTCTTTTAATACTTGCTTTTATAGGTTAGTTTTTTTTTATCTAGTAGAAGCTTGGGTTTTTCTTAGTAAGAATGTTAAAAATGCACTGATTAAGTTTTGAGACCTAATTTCTGCCTTAAAGGATGTCTCCCTTCAAACTTCAGTTCCTCTAATGTTAAAAATTGTATTACATAGTAGTTTTTCACAGAATCATAGAACCACAAAACAGCTTGAATTGGAACGAACTTTAAAGACCATCTAGTTCCAACCCACCTTGTCATGGGCAGGGATAGCTTCCACTAGACCGGGTTGCTCAAAGCTGCATCCAACCTGACCTTGAACACTTCCAGCAATGGGGCATCCACAGCTTCTCTGGGAAACCTTTTCCAATATCTCACCACCCTTACTGTCAGAAATGTATTCGTTATATCCAATCTAAATCTAACCTCTTTTAATTTAAAAACATTGCCCTTTGTCCTGTTTCTCCAGGCCTTGGTAAAAAGTCTCCCCCTCTGTCTCCATCTTTCTTCCAAAGGCTTTTTATATATTAAAAGGCCATAATAAGGTGTCTTTGGAGCCTTCTTCATACTGAAAAACTCCATCTCTCTCAACATGTCTTCACAGGAGAGGTGTTCCAGCCCTCTGACAATTTTTGTGGCTCTCCTCTGGAAACATTCTGTACTGGGGGCCCCAGAGCTGAACACAGTATTCCAGGTGGGGTCTTGGTAGAGCAGAGTGAGAGAATTATCTCCCTTGCCCAGATGGCCACTGAGCAGCTCAGGATGCTTTCTGTGCTGCAAGTACACATTGCTGGTTCATGGCTGCTTTTTCAGCCACCAGATTGCACAAGTCCTTCTCTGCAGAGCTGCTCTCCATCACCCAGTATTGATACTGGGGTTTACCTGGATCCAGGTGCAGGCAAAGCACAGCACTGGGAGGGCTGTAAGCTTTACCTCAGTCAGACCCAATACAATCTCCACCCTTTATTCCATACCATTTGTGTCATACTTAGATCCCATAGAATCTATATATCTTCTGATTCTTCCATGATACGTATTTTCTCATTACTGGAATCCTTTGTTTCCCACACATACAGCTTAAACTACATCCCTAAACTATCTCTATACCAAACATACGTTCTTTTCATTTACTACTATTGGCTGTCCTCTCACATCCCCCCGGGTCTCCATTCCATCAGGATGAGGCGTCAGGACAGGAGAAGTAGTAAGCTTGATGGTTGGGCACTGATGCCATCCCAGCTCATCATCTCATCCTTCTTGCTCCTCGCAAAATTCCTTCTTTGTCAGTTCATATCACTCCTGCTACTTTACCTCCTGCAACATATAGTTTACACCATAGGTGATTCTTATCCCCAGGTTAAATCTCCTTGAGGCACACTCCTTGAGGTACACTGTGGAGAACTCCATCCTTCTGTGCTACCCACCAAGTACACCCAGGTCCTGGGGCAAAGACAATCCCACAAATGGGTTTGCCTTTTCCCATGAGGTAAGAAATCCACACTGACTTCCCCAGCCACTTCCCAATGTGCAGTGCAGGGACCTTGTCTCCTTCCACAGTGTCTAAAGGCTTAGTCTGGGTGGGACCAGGGCAGTTAGCAGATCCCCTCATGTTAACCAGCCAAGTGGCTTCTGCTAAGTTTGCATCCCAGTGGCTTCCATGTCCCATTACCTAATGCCCTTAACATAGTCTTCAGCAGCCCATTATGTCTTTCAGTCTTCCAAGAGCCCTGTGGATGGTAGGGAATGTGATAAATCCACTTAATGGCATGTCTCTTTGTCCAGCAGTTTATAAGATTGTTCTGAAAATTAGTCCCATTGTCAGACTAAATTCTCTCTGGGGTTCCATGTTGCCACAAAATGTGTCTTTCAAGACCTGAGATCGTGTTCCGGGCAGTGGCATGGTTTACCAGGTATGTTTCCAACATGATGGTTGTTGCCTCTACCATGGTGAGGACATAACACTTGCCTTGGTGACTTTGTGGCGATGGCACAATGTAATCAATCTGCCAGGCCTCCCCACTCTGGAAACCCAGCCATCACCCTCTGTTCCAGAGAGACTTCACTCATGTGGCTTGCTTGATGGCAGTGTCTGTTTCACATTGGTGGATAACCTGTGTGTTGGCCTCCATGGTCAGGTCCACACACTGGGCTATGAACAACTCACCCTTTCTTTCCCAATCTAGGTCCACCTAAGCCATCCCAATTTTGGTGGCATTGTCTACCCGTTCATGGTTTTGATGTTCCTCAGTTGCACAACTTCTGGGCACGTACGCATCTACATGATGTACTGTTAGATTCAGGTTTTCTACCTGTGCAGCCATGTCCTGCCACAATGCAGGCCTAGGAAAGCTTGTGTTGCCTTCTGATTAGCTGGTGGAGACATGGTTGCAATTTTGTCAGCCACCTCTGAAGGCACATGATGGCATCCGTGCTGCCATTTTATTCCCAAGAACTGGATCTCCTGTGCAGGTCCCTTTACCTTACTTTGTTTTATGGCAAGCCCACCTTTCAGAAGAATTTGGATTATTTTCTTTACCTTCTCAAAAACTTCTGCTTGTGTATCACCCCCTACAATGATTTCACCAGTATATTGTAAGTGTTCTGGAGCTCCACCCTGTTGCAGAGCAGTGTGGATCAGGCCATGGCAGATGGTGGGACTATGCTTCCACCCCTCGGACAGCTGGTTCCAGGTGTATTGGACACCCTTCCAGGTGAAAGCAAATTGTGGTCTGCACTCTGCCACCATGGGGAGTGAGAAAAATGCATTCACAGTGTCAGTTGTGGCATACCATTTGACTGCTTTTGACTCCAGCTCATATTGGAGGTCCAGCCTGTCTGGTACAGCAGCACTTAGAGGTGGTGTGACTTCATTCAGGCCCAGATAGTATACTGTCAGTCTCTATTCCCCATTTGACTTCTGCACCGGCCATATGGGACTGTTGAAGGGTGAGTGGGTTCTGCTGATTACTCCTTGGTTCTCCAGTTGACAAATTAGCTCATGGATAGGAGTTACAGAGTCTCGGTTTGTACGATACTGCTGCCAGTGTGCTGGCCTGGTAGCAATTGGAATTTTTGGTCTTCCACCTGCAGCAATCCTACAATGAAGGGATCTTCTGAGAGGCCAGGCAGGGTGGATAACTGTTTGATCTTCTCTGCATTCACTGTAGCTACACCAAAAGCCCCACTCCTTCAGATCCTTGAAGTACTCTCTTCTGAGGCAGTTGATGCCAAGGATACAAGGGGCCTTTGGGCCAGTCACAATAGAGTGACTTTGCCATCTGTCCCCTGTTAAGCTCACCTCAGCCTCTATTACAGACAACTCGTGGCACCCCTCTGTCACTCCAAAGATCCAGATAGGTTCTGCACTCTTGTGCCTTGATGGCATCAGTGTACACTGTACACTGGTGTCTACTAAAGCCTTATACTTCTGTGGATCCAATGTGCCAGGCCATGGAATCCACACAGTCCAGTATACCCGGTCATCCCTTTCCTCCTCCTGGCTGGAGGCAGGGACCCTCTATTCCTGTTCCTGGTTGGAGTATTCACTATCTGACCTTTGCAATGCCAGATCAGGAGTTCCCTCATCAGGGTTGTAGGAAATGGTTTTTGTTTTCCAACATCTGGGAGATTGCTGATTGTCTTCTGGTCTCTCTGTGACAACTACACTTAAGTCTTCTTGGGTGGCCTCTTCTCAACAGCTCTTCCCTCTCAGTTTACAGACACAAGCTTCCAGCTTAGAGGTGGATTTACCATCCCACTTCTTTGTGTCCTTCCCCCTGCTCACGCAGAAAGAACTAGAGTTTCTTACATAGAGTGTTCCATGGAGTGTTCTTGGGGCTTCCGTTCCCTCTGACCGGGGTAGCAGAGGAGTGATCTCTTGGACTGCCCCTAAAAGCTGGAGTACTGGCTTGTAGGGATGAGCAGGTACCCAAAGTTTCTTCTACATTTCAGAGCCAGGAGGACGACACCTCTCCAGTTGGTGTATCCATTTGCGGGTAGTACAGTGCTAGCAAGCTGCCAGAATACGATGCAGGGGCGCCTTGACCCACCTTCCTCCACAAGGCAAGTGTACAAGGCACGTCCACTGGATCTTTAGAGACACTCTCATTCTTTAGATCACTATAGACAACTTCAAGCACTGCTAATTCTCTCAAGTACTGGATACCTTTATCTGCAGTGGTCCACTTCCCTGGGGATTTCACAAGATCTTTAAATGGATATCTTGTCCTCACCCTTGAGAGAAGCCATTTCCAAAGGCTGCAAATTGCTCCTTCTTTACCATTTCCTCTTTCACTTTCTTGATCTGTAGCAAGGGATCCCAGCTGTTGGGCTTCATGACCTTCTAACTGCTGGCTGTTTACCCCATTATCCCACCATCACAGGAGCCATGCAAAAATCCACTCACCTGGCTGGCGGCTGTAGCCTTTTCGCAAGTCTTGAAGTTCTGATGAGGTCAGGGACCGAGTAACTTCAGTTTCCTGTTTGACTTGCGTCACTCCCTTTGATTTCTTTGCTGAAGGGCCTGCCTCTTGATCTAACTCCTCCTTTCCTACTGTTGCTTCCTCCTCCTCCTCCTTCTCCTTCTCCTTCTCCTTCTCCTTCTCCTTCTCCTTCTCCTTCTCCTTCTCCTTCTCCTTCTCCTTCTCCTTCTCCTTCTCCTTCTCCNCTTACTAATCAGCGGTATGGGCCTGAAACTTGCCTTGTCCATTTTTTTTTTTTCACTGCTGGGGCAGTTGCTGTAGTTGCTGTGGTTTGGGTCCCTATCTCAGCCATAGTTGCTGTGCTTTGTGTCCCTGCCTCAGCCACACATTTTGTGTTCTTCCCTCTGCTGCAGTACTCTGGGATTATTGAACAGAGGTTTGGAAGGCCCAGGCCAGGCCCCACTACCGGGCAAGAAGCTGCTCACATTCGTATCTGTAAATGAGACATCCTTCTATCGGTCCGCAGGCCAATTTGTTAGGGTCGTTTACCTCTTCAGGAGTAAAGTCCCAGGCAATGGGAGGTGTTAACCACCCTAGGAATCTGCCCAAATCCTTCCACACAGGAACTGAGTGCCTTGAGAGATTTTAACAACCCAAAGGTTGTTTCCTCTTGTACCAGGATGATGAGAAATTCCATGAATTCCACAGTGTAGCAACAGTATTGGCTAGTATTAATAATATCAGGCAGCTTATATAAGTATTTGCAATGACCATGGGAGCCTGCAGTAAAAAAATCATCCGTATGCAAATTCACCCCCGGTGGAGAGAAGGAGTTACATTCATTCATAATCATTGTTTGTTTCAACATGTTCCCAGACTAAGCAAAATAAAGATAAGCAGTGTGGCTGCTGAAGGCCGTGTGCCACACAGGAGCTTACTACTCGAGAACTTACTAGAGCATGCAATACATACATATTTATAAAACTGCCTTTATCTGGTCCCTGTTTGGGTGCCAAAAGGACTGTAGGGGATTGACTCTGGCTGGGTGCCAGGTGCCCACTGAGTCACTCTATCACTCCGTTTCCCTCTGGGACAGGGGAGAGAGTAAGATGGAGAACAGCCAGCAGGGTGACATAAAGCAGTTTTATTAAAGGAAAAGAAAGGAATAAGCAGAGATTAGCGCACATATAAGCTAAAGGAAAAAAAAGGTCAGTCTCTCCTTCCCATTAGCAGTGATGTTCAGCCACTTCCCGGGAAACAGGGCTTCAGCACATGTAATGGTTACTCTGGAAAGTAAACACTGAAATCTCACTAATGCATCCCACTTCCTCCTCTCTCTCTTAGCTTGTCTATCTTTGCCAATGTCATATGGTATGGAATATCCCTTTGGTTGATTTGGGTCAGCTGGCTTGGTTGTGTCCCCTCCCAAGATCTTGCCCACTCCCATCCCTTTGATGGGGGAAGGAATGTCAGAGGGACAGCGCTGCTGGGCAGGAGCCAAAACACTGGTCCCATATCAGCACTTTTCCAGCTACTAATGCAAAGCACGGCTCTAGGAGGGCTGTGAGCTTTACCTCAGTCAGACCCAATACAGTGATCTTACTGGGAATGGAGATGGACTGCCTCTCTTTATAGAAACCTATGTATGAAAAAAGTAGGGTGCTTTGCACTGTTGACTTGTGGAAAAATAAGGATCTGAAGTGAAGGATGTTTCTGGTAAGTACTTGGTTTCTTATTTGGGGATATGCTTTCTAATTTGGGGATATGCATTGTCATTTGGGGATAGTGTTGCATCTTGATGAATGTGTGTGAAGTATACTTACTAAGTACATGTACACAGCTGTAGAGCTGTGAAATGGGACCTGAAAATCACAATACATTTAAGTGAATGTAGGTCATAATGCAAAAATTCCGTGGGCTTTGCTGTCTGAACTGTTGTACTGATCTGACCTGGAGTTCACTTCTCCTAGTGTCCTTTCTTCTAAGCCTCTGACTGGTGGCTACTGTCAGAAAAAAATTGTCAGAAATGCTTGTCTCTGCCAGTGTGAGTCAGACAGCCCTTTTGGGGCTAGAAAGGCCCAGCAAGGGCAACTTCTTGTCTGGATCTCACCTGCAAATGTTTCTGTCTTGATAAGGCTGTGTGGAAGTGCACTCCACGTATTTAGTGTGAGTTGTGTGAGAAACACTTTATTGTCCCAGACAGCAGGTGTGAAATAGGGGATATCTTCTGGAATTTTCTCCTGCGGGAGAAAAGGCAAGTTGTCCCTTACTAGTTAGCCTTTTGGTAATTTCTTCTGTTTTAGATGGTTATCATCATAGCCTTGCATGTCTGTCATTCCTTCATCTTCCCTCTTGCTGAATTGAAGCCATTGCTCTCTTCTCGCCTGCTGAGACTGACTGAATCAGCATAAGACATTCTGTTGCTGTGAAGGATGACAAAATTTTGTGTTTTCCTTCTTTCTGTAATCCTAAAACCATATTTGCCTTTTTTTGGTTGATACCTAATACCAGGCTGATGATGATGCTTCTTCTGTAGTGTTTTTCGTGTCCTGATGGTTAGCTGTGCACATAGGGTTTTCCCCACGCAGTGTCCTGTTTTGTATTTGTTAATGTTGATAATGCTTAGCCTAGTCACTGAGTTCTGAGGGCCTTCTGCAGCTCTTCAGTCACTTCTAAACTTGGATGTTCCCGAGTATCTTCATCGGTGACGCAAACATGACCATTTTTTCCTTTCTTTGCTTTTCCAGATCTTGGAACAAACTAAGTTGTGATGAGACTCAGCAGATCTCTCTCTCTGCAGTTAAGGTTTTTTGTTCCTTCCACTTTTTTCCCCCCTCCAATATTTATTAAATCACAAGTCAGGCACTGAAAACTCCTACAGTAGTATACTCTGTTGAGTAGGTGAGTCATGATCTTCCATGTGTGAGCACAGCAGTCAGACAGACACAGAAAGGATTCTCACTTCAGTAGCTGTGACTTCTCCGCTTGTATAATTGGAAACAATCAGTTCATATACCAAACCAAGTATTGGCTTAAAGCTATAGATTGTAGGGCTGAACCTTCTGGTTTGTTGTTTCCAGACCAAATCTCCTTCCATAAACAAATGTTTCATTTTTGATTCCCATGTTTCAGAAACTGGTCTAAATTAGAGAGTTTATGTCTTGATTAGCACTCCACATTTCCACGTTTAGATTTTTTTGTAAGCATCTGGATTGAAATCACCAGACCTTTAGTTGCTTTATGGAAATATTCATAAATGGAACACCCTATCATAGATATGAAGACAGTGTTTCAAACTCATTGATTTGAAAAAGAAATAAAAAATTTAGGGGCTTTTTTCTACTATAGTTTAAATTAATTTAAGACATGTTCTGCTATGCAATTACTTACTCTACTGGACAGAAACTGATGCTATTTTAAACATTTATGTACCTTTTGATATATCTTTTTGTTTTTATCTCATTCTGAGTTTAAAAATTGATTTGGCTTTTGGTGTTACTTGAATTCTTAGTATGCATTCCAGACACTACCCTTTGGTGCTTATTCCAGCTTATTAAATAAAAAACACACTGTCAAGAGGCACTGATGACACGCTGTGATATTTTTTCCACTACCATGGAAGTATTGACTTTCAGAAATACAGTTCAGCAGTACTTGCCTATCCAGATAATTATTTTCTCAAGTTTCTCCCTATGAAACAGCACTTTACAATGTAGACTAAGCTAAAAATGGTGTGATATTGTGTGGATCTTTGTGCAATATAGCTGTTTGGTGACTATGGTGTGACTTGCACTTGCTTCATGCAGGTGTGAATCGTGTAGAGACTTTCTAGATATCTAAAGCTTTAACAGAAAGGCCTTGTTTGAAAATATTCTGAAATGTAAAAGCAATGTCTTGGGTTTTTTTTAATAAAAGCTGAAAATACAGTATCTTAGTAGTTCACATTATTACATTCCAGCTCTGAAGTACCCTGGTTGAAATAATTTTTCTTACAATACATAACAATAGGTGACTTGCAGGGAGAAAGCACTGCGTTGGTTCTCAAATTTGCCCATATACCACTACCTCTGATTTTAGGAGGACTAAAGAGTCTAATTTGGACTGACTGCTGGGCTTTTACTTGAGATGCTGATGTTAGGAACTTGACTGCCTGAGCCTCCCCCTCCCCAGTCAGGGAAGGAAAATGTGCATCCAGAAGGAACTTGGCTCTGGAGCATTTTCAAGGGAACCTACCCACTCCCAACAGAGGAAGCAGATGGTGCTTAGCTCTCCAACCTGAACAGCTCTGCCCAAAGACTTCTGGTTGGGTGGACCTGCCTTACTCTACAATTCTGAAAATTGGTGCCACTGCTGAAATCTGCATTCCTTTGTTTCAGTCAGTGTTTACATTTGTTGATGCTGTTGTTTGCAGGACCTTTTAAAGTTCCAGCTTCTGGTGGTTGCTGCCTTCAGACCAGCTCTGTGTGTGCCTGCAAGCAATAGAGGCTGTATTCACAGGGAATCTCCTGTGAGCTGCGCCAGTGCAGTTAAAGCAGCCAGCACGCGTATGTGAATGCTTTAGGAGAGACAGGCTGACACTTCTGGGAAAACAAAAGTATTGAAATCAAAAGCAGTATTGTGCTGAATTTCCCCAGGAACACAGAATAGTTAAGGTGGAGAGGGACCTCTGGAGATCATCTAGTCCAACACCCCTGCCAAGCCAGGGTCGCTGTCACGGTTTAGTAATGGTATTCCTCAATTAAGTGTTCCCACTGAAACACCCCATACATGTGCTGCTTTCTCTCTTCCTTCCCCACTGTGGTGGCATGGAGAGGACACTTGGAGGCAAAAAGAGATCATGGGTTGAGATGAGGAGAATTTGCTTGAAACAGCAATGAAATAAGAAAATAGCAACAACAGCGATACTAAGAGTGTACAAGACATGTGAACCATTGGCATGGATTGCTCAGCACGTGGAACCTGGCTCCACCTGAGGGCACACCCTGCATGCCTCCGTGGAAAACCCTGTGCCCCTCTGTCCCCACTGTGCAGGGTGTGAGTTGGTATAGAATAACCTGCCTGTGCCCCTCCTGGCTGCTGCAAAAGTTAACCCTGCCGTGGTTGGAACCAAGACATTCACCTAGAGCCAGAGAGAAATGGCGGTGCATCCAGGTGGGTTTTGAATGTCTCCAGTGATGAAGACTCCATGACCTCCCTGAGCAGCCTGTTCTAGGGCTTTCCCACTCTCAGTTTATGTTCTTCATATTGTGGAACTTTTTGTGTTTGATTTTATGGCCATTGTTCCTTGTCCTGTCTGCACCACTGAAGAGCCTGGCACAATCCTCTTGGCACTTATATTTGAGATAGATATTTGTATTTATGAGGTGCCCTCTCAGTTTTCTCTACTCTGTACTAAACAGGCCCACCTTCCACAGTCTCTCCTTATGAGGGAGATGCTCCACACCCTTAACCATCTTTGTGGACCCTCCTGAGCCCTCTCCAGTAGCTCCTTGTCTTGTACTGAGGAGCCCAGAACTGGACACAACACTCCAGACGCATCACTAGGGCTGAGTAGAGGGCCAGGATCCCCTCCCTATTGACCTGCTGGCAGTGCTCGTTTGGATGCAGCCCAGAATTCCATTAACCCCCCTGGCCAAAAGGGCACTGCCGTCCCACGGTCAACTTGTCAAACACCAAGACTCCCAGATCCTTCTCCACAGAGCTGCTGTCCAGTAGATCATCCCCTGACCTGTGCTGGTGCAGCACCCTACACTTGCCCTTGCTGAACCTTGCTAGGTTTCCCTCCACACAACTCTTCAGCATATCAAGGACTCACTGAATGGCAGCGCAGCCTTCTGGTATATCAGCCCCATTTTCAGATCATCAGCAAACTTGTTGAGGGTGCATTCTATACCTTTGTCCAGATCATTGATAAGTTGAACCAAGCTGGATACAGTACTCATCCCTGGGGAATGCTACTGACCACAGGCCTCCAACTGGATTCTACTCTGCTGACCCTTTAAGGGCTGCCATTTAGCCAGTTCTTGATCCACTTCACTGTCCATTCACCTAACAAACATTTCCTGAGCTAACCTACAAGGCTGGTAAGAGACGAAAAGAGGACTTGGGTTACTGATAATTTCCACCTGCCTCAACAGGGCTTCATGGTCTTCTTTGATCCTGCCCATTTTTTGGCTTGCAGCATCATTTTCGCCCACAGAAAAAGTAGTATTGGGTATTAGTCCATGCTCTTGGCAAGTTGGGGTGCTCTCTTGGCAACATCATGGATCTTAGCCCCTGGTAGGCAGCACAGATCTCCTGCCTCTCTATCATGCTGGCAGATAGCAGCTGCAATGCTCCTTAATAGAGAGCTGCCCACTCCGAGCAAGCTTTTGATTTGGTTGCCATTCTCAAGTCTGTTGTTCAAAGGTATAAATGACAGGTTTGTTTTTTGATTGAAATTTAGTAAAGCAGACAAAAGGGTGTCTGAGGAAGCACTTGAAAAGGGCTGTGAAGAATATTCTGAGTACTCCATCAGCACATGAATACAGTACTGTCTGGTGCTTCCCAGGGTGTTTACCATCAGGGGAAACCTGAGATGGTTCATGGTGTTTGGCTCAGCTCCTGCTCAGCACCAAGTGTCTGAAAGCTTATTTTGAAGTTCAGAAAAACAAATGGTGCATCTGTATGAGAGAGAATTTCAGTTTGCACTGGAGTCTCAAATTAGAAAGAAGTGGCTTTGACTTGGCCTGAAGGATATTTCTAGCTCCTTGGCAAAATAGTAAGGTTTTTGTGTATTTATTGCCCAGCTATAAACATTGCACTGGGAAAATCCAACTTGCTTGAAAGGATCCATTTGTTTTAGCAAGCCTGCCTGGTTTGACAGGCTTAGTCCTTGTTCTTAACCCTTTTATTGCTCCAGTCTCCTATACTACATTTGCATGAGAGAAGTGGGGGGCTCAAACACTATAAAAAATACTTCTCAAATATTGATTTTTTTTATCTCTCTTTTGCTCTACCATACCCATATCACCTCCATTTTTATGCAGCTAGTGGATTTCCTGCTCTTTTCTCAGACCTGAGAACAACTACTACAGCAGCAGCATCTTCTGCTCCTCTCTTCACTCTGACTGATGAATAAAGGAAGAAAAGCGTAAAACCAGAGCTGTATTTAAACCTGTGAAATGAAGGTGGAGAGAAATTGCCTTAGGTAGAAGAGAAAACATTCAACTTGGTAGGGAAAATAAAAAGAAAAATAGGAGAATTTCGGAAGACAGAAAAATAAGTATTTTCTTCCTCAGACTCTATGAGTGACCACTCTGCATGGGTGGTTGAGCTGGGAAGGGGAGGCAGACAGGCAGGGGAGGCTCCCAGTAGTACTGCTAAACATAGACAACTCACAGAGCAACTTGGCTTATTGTACAGAACTGTTTCTGGGGTTGGTAGCCCGCTGCAACCTGGTTGGCTAAAACATCGGAATGTGCAGTATGTTTCTCTGAGTTTCTTCCTGTATGTTATAATGTGCAAATGACTTTGTTTCTGTTTGAACTTAAATAAAAAGGTTATATTTAGACTCTGTCTGTGTTAGTTGATTTAAAACACGTTCACCTCCATCATAAATGTTGTTTTCATATCTATCCATCCTTTCTTAAAAAGAGAGCTGTGGTATAATTTTCAAGCATAGAATTTATAGCAATTAATTAAATGAGTCATCATCCTTTGCTATATAGCATGCCACAAAAACACCATAAACTGGTGGAAGTAAAAATCTTTTGAGAAATAATCTTATAAGTACTCCTACAAAACCAAGGTAAGCAATGAATGATGATTAAAATTGAGAATTCATTTGAGAAGTCATTTCATAACAAAATTGCAGGGATTTTAACTAACTACTTGGCTAGGGAAAACAATTTCATTTCTCACAGAACCTACCTATATATAGACATCTTGGGTATACGTATTTGTATTTGTCTTTAAATGCATGTAACTTTTTTTCCTGGAAAGTTACTTGACTACTCATGACATTTTTAGGAAGGTCAGAAGACACTGGGACTTAAATAATAATTGTTCTTAGGACCATATTTACTCAGGATTGTGCATACTGCTGGGTTAAGTGTGCTCACTGCAGCCAGGTATTAAGATTATCAAGGTGACAGAGGTCAGTCCTCTCCTGTGCACCTGGGAGTGTACAGGGTGAAGACACTGCCTGAGACAGAAGGACCTGGTCAGTGATGGTGGTGCATCTCCACCTGTCAACATTGAGCCAGAGGAAGATGTGAAGGTGTGGCATTGTCCCCCAGTGGAGCTGGCAGGGTTAGTTCTCCTCAGATTTTTCCTCACCAAACCTGCAGACAACACAAGCACTTGTCAACTCCGTCCCGGCCATTTTTTGGGACTTACAGTAAGACTCTAGAGTTGGGAATGATGTTCAGGAGCACCGTTCAAGATCGATTCCTTTATCTCTGCCTCGGCAGACATTCTCTGTGGCTATGTCCACAGGATGCCCATTCATGGTCTGGAAGGAGCTTTCTTTGTGGTCTGCCCTGGAGCTAACTAGCGAAGGAAGCAGGCATTCCAGACTTGAGCTGATTTTGTCACTTCTTTCCTTATTTAGGAGATGCTATGTATCAGATACCCCCTGACACTCCAGGGTATTTATGCAGGTGTGAATTCATTCATGCTGGTTTTATTAAGACTTTTCCCTGCCTTACAGGGAAACAGACAACACCCTTACAAAAACTAAATGTAACCTAAAGTGTTGATTCATCTTTTTCTGTTTTTTTTAATAAGAGTTCGTTTTAGAGAGCTATTGAGACAGAAAAATAAGGATGAAGGAGGATAAGACTGGGACTTGTTAAGAGAAAAAAATAATGTACAGTACCACGTTTGCACTATTTTATTTCAGAGCACTTTGGTTTTTCCCCAGACACAAAAAAAGAGAAAAATATATTTTCAAGACACTAGAGAGAAAAGGATGTACCAGTAGGATTTTTCTCTGCAAATTCTATTTGTTCTCTAAATACCTTAATTCCCTTGCAGATTCATACTTTTTTTGTTTTTAAATAATTTTTTTATCTTACGGAGTTTATATTTTGTTAGGCTGCGCATTTGTCAGGCTGGCCAGCCCTAAGCCCACCCAGTTCCCCATGCACTGGCCAGCACCTGGCAGGCACAGCACCCGCAGTGGTGCATTACTGCTGCAGTCCGAGGGCAGTGGCACACAGCACACAGATTCATGGTGTAAATGCATTCAAGAATAACTGAGCTTGAGTTTATCTTCCAGCACGCCTTTATTGACTTGCTGTGAGAGCAGTGAGTACAATAGGACACATCATCTTGTTGAGCCTTTCCATGGGGCCCTGCCATGTTTTTTTTTTTTTT